>CABFNO020001469.1:0-284831 GCA_902006505.2 Clonostachys byssicola
TTACTATCTAAATATAAACCTACTCTCTAAACTTACTATATATTTTTCTCTTTCTTTTAATATTATAATATAGATCTTAAGGAAATTTAGTTATAACTATTTAATTAAATACTTTTATAACTAAGATAATTAGTTTTATCTTATTTATAATAGGGGGATTAAAAGAGATACTACTACTAGATATATAAGGATTTATTAAAGTTAGTAAGAATACCTTCTATAGTAATTCTATAAAGTAATTATATCTTTAATATTAATAAGGGGTCTATAGATAGCTACTATTTTTTTTAAGATAGATAGATTAGCTAGCTTATTATCTTTATAAATAATCTTTTATAGAACCTAGTTCTAAAAAGGAAGTATATATTAACTTATAATAAGATAAAGATATTAGAAATATCTAGCTTATATCTATATAGAATAGAGATAAGTAGTACTTATTACTATTTATTAGAGTAAATACTTAATAATACCTTTAGAATATTTAAAATATCCTACTAGATATTAATAAATATTAATAGCTTATAAATAAAAGAATTTAAGCTTTATAAATAATATTAATTTATAATCTTAGATAGTTTATAATCTACTTTTTAAATAAACTTATTATTAATATTAATCTAGATATTAAAAATCTAAATAACTCTTTTTATAAATTTAGAAAATAATTAAGAAGATTTATTTCTAAATCTATAGCTATTAGAAGTAACTTTATAAATAGTTTCTAATTAACTAAAGAATACTAAAAGAAGATTAGAAATTAAAACTTTCTTATTAGTATTATTAACTTTAATAATATTAATAAAGAAAGAGAAATATATTAAACTATATTTATTCTTAACTAATAGATATCTATTATTTATTATTATAATACTTTTATCTATAGAAGATAACTCTATTTTACTATATTTATAACTATATTCTAAATATTCCTAATAAACTAGAGATAATTATATAACTTCCTAGGAGTTTATTATCTAATTCTAAATTAGAAGTATAATTAGATCTATAGTCTTTTATTAATATTTTATATCTAGTAAGTTTTAAGAAGCTTTTATAGATTAAAACCTATATAGCTTCTTAAGAATAGTATACTATTCTATTAAACTAGATCTTCTTAATCTTTTATTATACTATTAATATAATTATATATTAGAAACTAGTATTACTAAGTAAATATCTTAGAGTTCTTAGTATAGATATTCTTACTAATAATAGAAGTATATTTAAATAAATTAGAATAAATTAATATAAAAATAATAACTAATAGAGTTATTAAGTAGATAAAAAAAAGAAAGTATATCTATTTAATACTCTTTATAAGTATTAGCTTTAGTAGTAAGAAATCTATTTAAAAGGCTTATTTAATTATTAGAGGAATATATTCTATTAAGCTTAAGAAATCTTATTAAAGAATAGAGAAGTAAAGAACTTATTATATATATCTAGCTAAAAAGAATCTCTAATTATTATTACTATTATTTATATTAAAAGGTAAGTAAATAGCTCTTATTTTTATAATCTATCTATATAATATCTTCTTAGAAAATAATTTAATTAACTATTTTATATATTAAATCTAAGTATTTAGTTTTTATTTATATAATAATATTATATAGAAATAGAAAGAATATAATAAATCTAATAATTTAGTTATAACTACTAGTAAAAAAGAAAAAATTATATCTATTTCTAAGATTAATTTTAGATTTAATCCTAATAATTATTATATAATTAAGATTCTAGGAACTCTTTATCTTTAGAACTCTATTAAGACTATAGATTTTTAGTAATAATTAGATAAAGAATCTAAATAATATAAATAAAGCTTAAGTATTTATAGTTTATATAGTTTTAGATCTAGAAGCTTAATATAACTTAATATATCTTCTTTTTCTCTATCTTCTAAGTTTTTATTCTTAATAAAAGAAATACTTTTATTACTACTTTCTACCCCTTATAAAATATATTATCTCTCTATATCTACTCTAAGAATATCTTAAGTATTTAGTTAATTTACTATTATAATAGATATTATAAGAGATAATATACTATTTAAAATTAATCTACTATCTTCTAATAGAACTAGAATTAGAAATACTCTTATTAATATTAAATAGTAAATAATAAGAAAAATATAGAGATAATCTAAAGAGTTACTTATTAATAATCTATTATATAAATATAGAGATAATCTTATCTAGACTTTTATTATATAAAAGTTCTAGAAATTTATATATTAAACTAAACTTCTCTATCTAATTAATAAGTTAGTTTTTATTATTCTTAGAATAAATAATTATTAAACTATATATATATATATAATTATAACCCTAGTTAGTTTTATAAGTTCTATAGTATAGAATAATATTAATATAGCTCTATTTAAAAGTATTATCCTAAAAAAAAGTTTAATAAAGCTATTATAAGCTAAATATTATATATAATATAATATATAATCTTAAAGATAGAAATAGAAAGAAAAGATTAGTTTTTAGAATTTTAATAGAATTTTTTAAAAAGATAAAAAGAATAGAAACTATTTAATTAAATAGATCTCTATATAAAGATAGAATTTAAAAGTTATTTAGATATCTATATTAGTTCTAAGATTTAGATATAATAGAGATATAAAGATATATATATTATATCTAGAGAGCTATAAGTTAGAATCTACTTATTAATTTAGCTAGATTAAATAAATTAATTATTTTTCTATATCTATAGTAAAAAAATATACTTTTTACCCCTTTTTATTTTTACTTTTAAAAATCCCTTTTTATAAAAGATATATCTTTTATAACTTTATAGTAACTATAATTAGTTAATTAACTAGTTATAAATATAATCTATTTAATTAAATAAGAATATATATAAAACTTAAAACCTCCTTTTTATAGCTATTATAGAAGGTTATTAGATTTTAATATAGTTAGTAATCTGTATTTTAAGCTCACTAACAGCTGTAGTATTATTCGTTTTTCCCCCAATACAGTAGTCTATTTCTTCATACCCTCGATGGAGAATCGGGCGGTGGCATCATAGGTTTCCACCTCTTGCTGGCCGCGCTTTTACGGTCCGGGCCGGGTTTTCTCCAGGCGTCCCCGGATCCATTTGATCCTTGCTCACCATACGCCATTAAGAGAATCATGGTTGATGTTTTGTCTCCGACGGACGGTGTTGAGCATAGTAGCATCATTGCAAGCAACCAAGAGTTTCAGACCCATCTTTTGCGGCACGGAGCTTCTGTTATCAACGGCCGTCTCCATGACGTGCAGATAGCCCCAGAAACGAGGCTGGTCGAGCACATGCTCTGGGGGTTTGAAATTCTCTGGGAATTGAACTCTGAAAGTCTAGAGTATGGCGCAATCGTGTTGGAGGGGGTACGTGACACCATCGATTTTATGGTAAATGGAGAACTTCGTGCGAGCTACGACGTGGCCAAGCGGGTGAAGACGATGCAGATGCCGGTGCATCCTTGGGCCGGGCCTCCTAGATACGCCCTAAGGCGAGAGACAGTGTATCGTAAATGGCGGAAGTGGCTCGATGAGAGGAGGAAGCTGATGGACCAGGGTCTAGAGTTTGATCCAAAACGGCCTGTACAGATCATCTTTCTGTGACCATTCCTTGTGAATCGCTCCCATGGAACAGGATGCAGGTATCAGAATCACTGTCTGGGTATATCAGATTCCCGGCAAATTCTATCTCACGGCTTGTCAACTTCGGATGAGCCTGAAACCCCGTGGCATGGATAGATTGTACCTGGCGTGACTTGAGCGCCGGGGTTGATCTACTTAAGAAATTTATCGGGACCACAAGAGCGCAACATACCTAGATAGATATCTGGATCTCTATCTGTCTTCTACGCTGTTCTAAACATAGTGAATTGATTTATTTTTGGATGAATTGAGCTCTAAGGCTGGCGTCAGTCCAGAATATATTCCGACTATCAACATTCTTATAAGCTACAGACTGCTCATGCACACCTATAGGTGTGTCTTTGGATTGGTCCCGTTCGTGCAGCCAAAAGCTATCTTGTGAGTAGGCACTAAGAGGAAAGGGACAGTTTGACGGGAAGCCATTTCGGATCATCAGGCGTAACAGTCCACCAAACAATGCCCAAGGTTCCAGGATACCACATCTCCGTCATGTACCAATTCGATTCAGTTTCTCCCTTTGGCAATAAGTGCCCATCGACAGTTTCCCACTCATCATTGATGCTGTAACTGGAGTATGGAGGAAAGTCCTGGTGGCCGATATATATGCTGCTGCCGCCTTCTGGAGTTCCGGTATATATGAACAAGTATGTACCATCGGGGATCTCTTGCTTCGTGGAGCCCAGGTCTGGTTCCACGAAAATGTTAGGCTGGGACGTGGACCAATCCGCAACTAAATGCAATGAAGAAGGTATCGTTAGCAGTGCCATAAGACTCTCCGTAATTTCCAAGTAGAAGTGGCGTACCGCTGATGTTGGCCTTCGTTTCCATAGGTTCCCACACGTCTCCTACGTAAATGGCACGTTGTTGACCAACCCAAGCACGCCATTCCGCTGTCTCACTTGCAATTATCAGCTGTTGGCTTTGAGCAGCAGCGATACCTGCTAGGAGAGCACAGGTGCCAATAATTTGGTTGAAAATCGATCGCATATTGAGGATAGGTATTGCGGACTGAGAATTGGAAGGGTTAACGGGCAGTGGCAATGCCAAAAGGCTTTTTGGTAACGTGGAAATTGGCCTCTTTTTATAAATATTTATACATGTAGTAATAAGCAAATGTCTTCCGCGGGATGCATCGGACTTCAAGTTGGACTTCTCCTTACCAATGTAGCAAATGATCTTAGGCTGCCTATAGACATCAGGAAGGAGAAGCCAAGTAAGCGTCGCAGTATGTAACCTCTACCTGGGAGGGATCGCGACGCATTGCGAGATATGGAATGTCGATGACTTAAATCGGCCGCTCCATGAAAACAGTGAGAGCAGAAAAGGAAGCCCGAAACTGGTTCATCCCATGCTGATACGATGTCCCCAACCCCATTGGTTAGAACCCCGGGCTGTATGCTTCCCCAACCGACCCTCTTTGCCTAATGGGTTTCACCCCATGCCCATAATCCTAGAGGGGCGATATCCGATGCATACAGTAGGCCGTGAAGAACCTTTCCCGTAAATAAAATTGGTATTACGGCCTTGGAGGGCTGTAGTTATTTACTGACAATAACTTTTAAGGCCGGCTCTTAAATCCAACGGCCGAAGCGCAAGGACTACGAACTTACTGACTTGGAAGTGTGATCAAATTGTGATCAAATTTATCGCCATTGCCTTTACATAACGTGCCCAGTTGATGTCAGAGCCATACTATCGTGGACTGAAAGGTTGGTAAGCAGACAAAAAAGCTCGGTATCATTTTCGGCGGTTAATATATATCGAATAGAATTCAAGTGCTCTTCGCCCGGTATAGGGAGGTCTTTCAGCCACAAATTTACGAAGCATAGACTGTTAAACATCCGTCAAATCTCATAGAATAGATGCTTTCGAAACGGTAATCGTTAATCTTCGACCTCTGGGATACTAGAAGGCCCCTATGGGTCATGAAATCCGATATCATCCCGAGATGAAGAAAGTGGAAGAAAGGTTTCTCCCATAGAGAATCGAGGAGATATGAATTTCTAAACTAGTGATTAAGGACATGATATGTTGGATTGAAACTAATGTGGCCAATGATACATGCTTATTTGGGTCAATAATGTGTATGTTTTCATTTGATGTTGTATGCATTGTGTTGTTATGCAATTATTAGATCATTCCTAATGCTGAACAACGGGTGGCGTATTATTTAACCTGTCGTCTCTGGATAAAATGCCCCTCTTCTTCTTTAATGAAGATTAGCGTTCATGTGACGTGCTCTTAAATAATACCGTACTGACACATTGCAGAGTGTGGCAGGCTAGTTTTAATATATAAGCATTTCGGGTCTTTAGGTAGTCATGAGGGCCTATCAGAGGAATGTGGGCTAAACATTAATCAAAAGTTCTTTGTCAGTGTGTGGCCCAAAGACGGTGGCGTTTGACTTTCCGCGGAGTACTTTCCACCTACAAATATGTTAAATCAGCTGTCGGGTGAGATAAGATTCTTGAACTGGATTCTCACAAGTAGAATGCTACCGCTTAGATGAAGTCTACATAGCCTAGGCAAATTGAAACGCTTGATAAGAATCATTTAAATGTCGATTCGTTCTGTCTTATTTTACAATAGAGTAACCTTGAATCAAACAACTTAATACGTACTCAGAGACACGGAACCATTCGTGGGTGTATTGACGCCCTCGGAACCGTCCCGGCGTTCTTGATCAAGTCACTGCCGAAAGATCTTTCGTCAGCAGATTGTGTTTTACCTGTCAACGTGACCACTGAGATCGTCAGCCTGCCTCGGACTTTACACATGATTATTGTTTCAGTTAGCTAAGCCCAAATGTCCTTTGGTGGCGCACTCTCGGATTCCGGTGATGATGTGAGGGGTTTGACTCAGCGATCTCACACCTATTTAAACAAGCAGGAGGTCCTCAGTATTTCAAGATTCCACACGGCCTCTAGTCAATCTCGTGCAATAAATACTAGGTACTAGACATTTTCTTGCCCAAAGTGCTCTCTACAAACCGACAACATGCAGCTCTCTACTCTCTTTGTCAAGGCAGCCCTCCTCTTCTCCCTCCAGACCGTTCTGGCAAACCCCGTCCCCGAGGTCAGCAATGACATCGCCCTTCGTGAAGGCCTTGAAAATGAAGTGCTTGCCTCTGAAGTGGTTCTGGAGAACCTCGCTCTCACCGCCGACCAGCAAAAGGCCCTCGCACTGCATAATAAATTTCGGGCTGAGAAGTCCATCCCAGCTCTCAAATGGGATGCGGGTCTCCATGCTAGTGCTTTGAAGTACGCAAAGAAGCTCGCTGCAAAGAACGGCGGCCTCCAGCATTCTCAATCGGGAGAGAACTTGTCCAAGGCTCCGTAAGATCTGCCCTTTGTCCTAGTAGCCTCGAATCGCACCAATACTGATGCTTGCCTCTTTTCCACAGTAAATCGAACACCCCTCTTACTACCGGTACAAGTTATTGGTGAGTATCTTTAGCTAATTAAACAATGAAGAACTCGGGGCTAACCGTGGCTCCTCTAGGACCAATGAGAAGAAGAATTATCATGGCGAGAAGATTCCCCAGGGCAACTTTGCATCATATGGTCACTATAGTAAGAGGACATTTCTCTATTATGGCACGAGACTGTATTGTCTAACCTATTATTGCAATCTAGCTCAGGTCATGTGGAAGAACACTCACAAGGTTGGAATCGCTTCCGCTAGAGGTGCCAATGGCTACGACTACATCGTTGCTCACTACTCGCCTGCTGGAAATGTGGTTGGCCAAAAGCCTTGGTAAATACGTATCTCGGGATGTGGTCATAGCCAGGGCTTTGACCATACATAGTAGGTGGTTGTCGCCGAGCATACGGATGATCTTCGATGGTCAATTGAATGGTGGCTGGCTATATGGTACAGCTCTTAACTCACATACTGAAAATTTCAACAAAACTCATCGCTAGTATAGTTTCGTGACAAGAGGCAATTTATTCCTCTCGTCGTGGAGATCTCTTTACCCTATCATGTTATTGTAGGGTACCAATGATTACTCCATCTGGACTTTTCCAAGTTCTTATGGGACGAGATGTTTGATAAAAATCGCAAGTCTTTGGGCAAAAGTGTCTACTCTTGGAAAAAACTTTCTGTAGAGGACTCTTCACCCCTCGCGGCCTACCCCAAAGTTAGAATTTCACTTTACTTGTTCTATGGGTTAATCAAAGCCACTTCACAGCCTCAAACATAAGCCGACAGTGCAGTGTTACTTGCAGCAGGTCTATGGACAGCTCAAGAGTGTCTCTGCCATTCTTGGCCACTTATTGCTATGGGCTTTCGGTCGGTTATTCGGTCATCACATGTATTTTGCGCGGCGAATAGGTAATAAAAGGGCAATGACCTATAATACACCGATTCCTATAAGGCGAGTGAAGCCTTGTGAAAGAACATAGCCTTAGTGTCATCCATTCGACGAGCCGCTCGTCCTGACGGCAAGTGAGACATCGGTATGAAGGTTCATGAAAGTTTCCTGTCTAACTACATCTTGGGTTAGGAAAAGCTAGTTTCTAAGCTTCCAAATTCGTCATTGTCCGGCTCTAACAGCTTCCATTGCTGTTAGGTAAACTTTATTCTCTTTTCTTTTAGGGACGTACATACATCGATTCAGAGCCGTGCCTACTCGTTTGAGTTGGGTGCCCCGACAGCCTCTGCAACACTTTTTCGAGAAAACTCTTCCTCGGATGGATTTCCAATTTCAAGGCCAGATTCCAACCTGCTAACTTCAAACCGCCATGGATTCTTACAGCACTCATTCCAACAGCAGGCGGCCACGCGGACCAACTGCCCCATCAAGATGCGCCGTCTGCTTCAAAGAGTCTAGATTACATCCTTGCGGTGGTTGTAAGGTGGTACATTACTGCAGCGCTGAACATTCTTTAGCCCACCGATCAAGCCATAAGGTCAGCTGCATAACCATTAAAAAGACCCGAGAAAGATTAGAGCACGAAAAGTCCAAACTTCGAGCCCGAACCGACTCATCATTTGAAGCCCAATCCAGCTCAGAAGATATCTTCCAGACAGGCTTGGGAAAGTTTTGGGGCATCGTCGAGACTCGAAATTATATGAGGGCGCGCTTCGCCGCTGCTAGCGCACTACTTCAAGTTGATACGAAAGATGCGGTAGAGAGTGCTCTCGAGCATTTCAACGAAATGATTAGGTTGGGTCGAAGTGACGACCAGGGCGTTCGTGATATCATCCCACACCTACTACTTCGACTTGGGCGGGAGCAGGAGTGCTACCACTTCCTGAAGTGGTGGGCTACTGCTGAAAACCCGCGGGATGTTGCAACACCATATCTATATCTTCCCGAAGCTGACCCTCTCGAATCTGTGGAAGTATTTTCCTCAAATGAAACCAGTGTTGGCCATCTGGTGGCCTTAACGCTTTTGAAAATGCGTCTTTTTCTAGATATGGACGCATGCTCTACTTTTGTCACTGATCTTGATCCCCCATTTGATCCCTTCGACCCCTACGCCAACAAAGATAGACCGCAGCCTGGGCATTGCGTTCGAAATAAAATAAGAGAGATGAATATGTCCTACTTGAAACAAACTACTCGGATGTTGCGGGATCAATTTCTCACACTCTACAACCAGGCCCACGATGCGAACCCCTACATCTGGAGAGCTTTGGTTGATGGAAAGATTCCATCGCCCCCGCGGTTTTATAGAAGAGGCTCAAAAGAAGAGGCAGATTGGATCATTTACCAGTGCCATCATGCCTGGATTGAGTCTGGAGAGGCAATGATGCTGATCGATGCACACACCGTTGCTTCCACCACTATGAATCAGGACGAAGCCGCCGCTGCCAGTGGAAGAGACACATCATCCGCATCGTCAAGAAATCGACCATTCCAAATATGGAGCAAGGCGCGAGGAACAGGAAAAGCCTTTCCATCCAAGTTCCAGTCTATCTATTCTCCTAGCAACCTCTTCAGGCCGACAGTTAAGGCTTGTAGCGACATTGCCCGGTTTGTTCATCACAAAGACCCAACAAAGGTGTTGGTATTCGTCGGCGGTGCCTGTTCCAACAACGGACAGCAGGAACCCCGAGCTGGATGGGCAGTAGTTTTCGGACCCCCAACTTATAAAGGAAAAAATAACGACTCTTATTTTGTGTCAGGTCGACTTGAGGACAAAGGTCCGTTTGGGGACAGCTACACAGGGACCACTAAGCGAGCTGAATTACGTGCGGCCATTGCTGCCCTTCGTCTCTGCGACTGGCAAGCCGAGGGCTACGCCAACCTTGTCATCGCAACCGACTCGACATATGTGGTGGGCGGTGCCACAGAGTGGACAAAAATTTGGGCGCAGTATAAGTGGACAACCTGTAGCGGCGGCCATGTCAAACACAGAGATCTTTGGCAGCTGGTCCTGGGCGAGGTGGAGAGATGGGCTAACAAGGGCGTTTTCGTTGAGTTTTGGAAAATCCAAACAGGGCAAAACGAGGAAGCCGACCGAGCTGCCAATCGCATGGTGCAGACCGCATCTGCGGTAGGAGAGTTTGAAGATGTCCCGCTTAACTCTGGACAGTCCCGTACTTCTCGCCAACTGCCTGACTCCTGCAGCCAAAAGGGAACTCTTGTTGAGAACATGGAGAAACCGGCGACTCGGTACTCCGAGGGCACAAGATCCGCGGAGGCCACTGAAGCTGTCGTCTGGGTTGGGGGATTCACGCTTTGAAACTATAGTGATCACTAGGTATTCTATAGAGGAGAAGCTTTAGATCAAGTAGTGTTAGCCATGAGTAGCCTCCTGAGAGACAGTACGATAACATTATGTAGATAAAAAGCCTTATAAAGAGGTGGGAGAGCGTGAGACCTGCTCTTCTTCCACAATCTTTTCTCGAATCCGACATGAAGAAAACAGAATTATGTGAAAAGCCAAAGAAAGAAGAATAATCCAGCAGTCAAACCCGAAACAGTCGTAATATCTCCTCCCTCGAAGCTCGGTTCCAGCTCGCATAACATCATCACAAGCACCCATTAATAGGCAAATAGTCATCTTTTCAGCTCCCTCGGGTTTCCAGTACATTGTCGAAAAAGCTGAGTGGGGAGTAGAAGCCAGAAGTGAAATCTGGCGAGTCCCTTGTTAGTTGTGATCGGAATGAGGGGGTGTGTTTCTTACATTGATTGTTGAACGCTGCGCCAAATCCATTCACAGGTATTGCGTCAATGTCTGTCAAGAAGTCGTAAGAAAGTGGTCCGTCACCTTTCTCAGCAGACACTTCTGAATTTCCAAGGACAATGCTCAGAGCCTTCGCTACTTTTCCAGCCTCCGCAGATCCTGTACTCCTTTGGAGCCAGATCTTATGGGAGATGGTTAGTTGTTGCCGAATCTCTTCAGCTCTCGGTAACCGGGCTGCCCGTCTTGCAATCTGGGGCACTTCGAATTTATCGATATCCTGAAGGTAGAGGCAGAGCACGCTCGTAGCAAGGAGAACATCCTGGTTTAAAATGTGGGTGACCTTCCATCTAAGCTGACACAGACGGCCAAATGGTTGAGACTCCTCGTGGAGCATCTCTTGAAATGATAGAATCTTGAGTGCAGAGTCCAAACAGATTCGAACTGAGTCTCTGTCCCGCTCTTTAGAATGCGGAGGTTGGCCGCTAACCAGAGACCTTCGGTATAGGAGGATACGTGCTTTGTGATATGTCGTTTCTACACTTACACGCTGTACCAGAAGGTTTGGGCTATCCGTGATGGGATGTGGTGTAGTTCCCCAGCGTAGCACGGGCGGAATAGCACGGTTACGCACGTCTTCGAGGACATCTTCGACCTTGGTGACCTCTTCGTATGAAGGAGGACTGATGTCCGTGTTGATGTCGCAAATCAAGCCGAGAGGTGAGATCAGTCTCCATCTTGTGATTAGAGCGAGCACCGGCGTCCATTCTGTTTCTGATCTGGACGGTGGCATCTCAGTTGTGTGCTCGTCGAAATCACAGTCGCGCAAGTTACGGGGCTCCTTTAGATCGGCATGGGTATTTGTGGCATTTCTAGGCAGCCCCGTCTCCAAGGAAAGACTGAGATCTAGTTGAAGGATAACAATCCACATGCGTCTACGCATTTCAGCCTCGAATGGGGATATTCCGGGGAAGTGATCTGGATCTCGGTGGAGGCCCATTCGGGTTGCAAGCTGAAGTATCATGCCGATCAAAAGCCAGCCATCGGTAACGCCGTCCTTCATTAGTACAAACTCTCCAGTAAGGATCGTTATCAGAGTTTCCAAGATATATGGCCCCCCCATGGTGTACCTAGCCAGGATAAGACACTGGACGGCCTTTTCCCGGAAGGCATCTTTCATGGCAAGATACTCGGCCTTGAGTGACTCAGCTTGTCCATCGTTGATGTCGATGGTGAAAGTCTGCAGCTGTGCAGCAATGTATAGCAGGGAGAACATGAGACCAATCCAGGAGATGGAGGTTGCAGTCGGATCTTCCCAGAAGGCTTCGTACTGGCCAAATGTTAGATTGTTCATGATCGGCTAAGTAAGAACTCACCTCGCGGAGAAACTTCTTGCTATGAATGATATCTACAGTACACAGTTAATGTCTTAGTAAGAAGTATGAAGGGTCGAATGTACAAACAAGGAGTGACAATATAAGAATCGAAGTGAAGGGCCATGAGCCGGTCAACGACCGGACGGGGAGGACAAGCAGCTAGTATTTCTTCTCGAGTTGCATGTCGGTTCGGGCCATAGAACAAGTGTGAGCCGGGCAGAGCCCTGCTATCAGTCACCAAGTCCTCCTTGAGTCCCCTGACTTTGGTGAGAATGGCCTCCCAATGGGCGCTCTGAACATAACTGGCGCCAGACTCGCGCAGATTGAGGGTACCGGGGTCGGCTGGAGATTCAGCGTCATCTTGGCAGTTCCTTGGCCTCCGGATCTCAGGCAACTCATCTTCGAATGATGGCAAGCTCGTCCTCGGTGATTTCGGAGCTCCGGTTGATGGAGTTGGGAGTGGTTGGCCTTCCATCAGCGTCACCACAAGGCTCTCCAACTCTGTTATTCTAAGTTGGAGGCTGGCGGACTGTCGTGGAGCAACAGGCCGTTGAGCCTCGAGGGTAGAAGACGGCGTCGCATAATGGCAAGAGTTGGTGATGGCACGCCTTGAACAAGTGCCGCATGGATGCTGTCGGTCGCACCTCAATCTAGCAGAGTCAATCAGGGACAACCTTGAGATGGGTTTGTACTACATACTTTCGGTGTCTGCATGGGTCGCAAGACAGCTGGGCTTTGTCTCTGCGCCGATTTGGCGGCGGACGCGGACGGTGACTTTGGTCGGGCATGGCGGCTGAATTGAGCTCAATCTCGTGTGCGGCAATCCGAGTGTGCCCAAAGTAGGAGTTTGCCTTGCTCCGCTTTCAAACAACTCACTTCTCCTTCAAGAAGAGGACAAGGAGGTCTGGCGATGCAAACCTGGAGTTAGCAACGACCCTCCGCCCGACCATCCGATCCTCCGCGTCGACCCTCCGCTTTAGATTTCGAGATCCCTACTAATATGTCCGATCCACTCTTTGTATCTGCTACTCAAAAGTATGAGAGTTTACTGTGGAGATTGAAGTAGATATACCATTCTTTTGATATAGTCAGCTAGCAACAACCAATCCCCATGATCTTCCTTTCACCTCCTCCTCTCACCCTCCGTGTCCGCTCACTGTCCGAGCTGCCCTTTCATTGAGCAATCTCCAGTTGCGCTCCGTATTTACGAAGGAAATTGAAGATTTGACGGCTCGCGCTAATAATCCTCTCTCCTCCATCATGGCTCCTTTACGTGACCCTCCTCATCCTGGCCCTCCTTCGAAATATATAGCAGTCAAAGGCTAGCACCGGTGACCGGACTTGACCATCTCTTATTATCACACCATCCTCGGTAATTGACCATGGCAAGCGATTTGGAGTCCGCCCGTGAGAAACAGGCCGTATCAGAAGACAACCGCCATGACCAATCCAGCGACCCTGAACAAACAGCAACGGAACAGGAGACGAAGGACAATGTCGTCGATTGGGATGGGCCAGACGATCCCCAAAATCCGATGAACTGGCCGAAATGGAAGCGCCTGATCCAAGTCGCCTTTGGCAGCCTTTTCTTGCTCACTGCGTAAGACAGTTCCTGACATCCTGTAATGAAGGAAAGCCCGTATTAACCATGATAACATTCATTTAGCAACCTCGCCGCGACAATGTTTGCTCCTGGAGCTGCCACGCTTGCGAAAGATTTCCATATAACGAGTTCGACCATTACAAGCCTCACCGTGTCCATCTACCTTTGCGGCTTCGCCATTGGGCCCATGGTAATTGCGCCACTCTCCGAACTGTACGGACGGCTTATCATCTACCATGTCTGCAACGTCATGTACATTGGTTTTACAGTCGGCTGTGCTCTAGGTAAAAACACCGGCATGTTTCTCGCCTTTCGATTCCTTGCTGGATGTGCTTCCTCAGGCCCGTTGACAGTCGGCGGAGGAACTGTCGCCGATGTCGTCCCGCCAGCTCAGCGTGGGAGTGCAATGTCTCTATTCTACGTGGGACCGCTTCTCGGACCGGTAATTCGCATTAACATACCCAAATAAACTATCATGGCACTGATGCTGACGATTCTTCAAGGTGTTGGGGCCAATAGCTGGTGGCTTTGTGTCCGAATCAATTGGTTGGCGATGGACCTTTTGGATCATCACAATCCTGGTGAGTAGTGTGTACACTTAGCGATCCTCCAGTTGCTGACGGTTCAATCTTAGGCTGCTGTATCATTTGTCGCTTCAGTTTTCTTCCTCCGTGAGACCAATGCTGCTGTACTTCTATCGCGGAAGGCTGCTCGTCTCAGAAAAGAAACCGGCAACCTTGCTCTAGTCTCAAAGATGGAACGCAACCTGACTCCACGCCAGCTATTCATCCTTGCTATTTCTCGACCAACAAAGCTTTTATTCTTGTCACCAATCGTCCTCCTCCTTTCTCTCTTGTGCGCCTTCTTTTTCGGCCTCATGTTCCTTCTGTTTACCTCCTTTCCTACTGTTTTTGAAGAACAATACCACTTCTCCGCCGGGGTGTCTGGCCTATCGTATCTCGGCCTCGGAATTGGAACAGCCTCCTCTCTCGTAGCTTATGCGCTCCTCAGCGACAGGATGCACAAGGCAATGGGAGATTCACCCAAACCCGAAGGACGCCTGAAGCCACTCATGTGGGCCTTTCCCACCGTACCCATCGGCATGTTCTGGTATGGTTGGGCTGCAGAGAAGCAGACTCACTGGATCGTGCCCATCATCGCCACCACCGTCTTCGGCTTCGGCTATCTTTTGGTCCTGATGCCAACTCAGCTCTACCTGGTCGATGCTTTTGGCGCTGAGGCTGCCGCCTCCGCATTGGCTGCCAACACGATCCTCCGCTGTCTCTTCGCGGCGTTCCTTCCGCTGGCAGGGCCGTCTTTGTATGCCCGCCTTGGACTTGGGTGGGGGAATAGCGTTCTGGGTTTCATCAGCTTGGTGTTTCTTCCGGTGCCGCTCCTCTTTTATCGGTACGGGGAGTGGTTGAGGGAGCGTTTTGTTGTGAAGCTATAAAACTCTATCCCAGTGCTGAGATATGGTATGAAACTTGCAGCCTTTAACGAGGAGGCTGCTACAGCTTTCTGCTATCTCATTCCACGCATTACCAGGTGTCGGTGATATTTTTTTATGTCTCTACTGAGACGAAACCATCAGCTATCTTTCTTTCCAAATATTGTACGGCTCGGGCGATATCTTTCACTCATTTGTCCACTTACTCATTGATTTAAGCCATAAGAATTCATCAAAGCAGACGGACAGTTTGCAAAGAGAGCGCGTTCTATTCGATAGATTACATCCACTAAATGAAACTGATTGAATTAACATACATATGCTGAGCTCGGATTCTTCATTCTACTATCACCAGCTAGCAGCGTCTCACTCTCAGCTAGCAGACTCGTCAATTAAAGCCAATAGCTTGAAGCATTCTTATGTCCATTGATATAACATGAGAATAAAGTCTTTGCCTAAATTGATTACCCGTCTTTCATTCAGACACTGGCTCAACTTTCCCCGTTGTGAGATTGTATATGAAGCCTCTGGTCCGTTCCGCAAGCTCCTTTCGGACTAGAGCTGAGCTCTTGACAAGCTGAACATCCTCCCGAACGCTCTGCTCCAAACTCGCGCTATTATTTGAATCATTAGATATGGTTTTAAATATCAAGAAATTCTGAAACCTACTTTTCAAACCCGGGAAGCCTAAGGGCCCCGATAGTTTCATCGGCAGCTGGAGCCCGCTCATTCAAGGCTTGGCGAACGTCGGCGTTTGAGAAGAGCTCCGCTGAGCAATCTATTCAAGGCCAGTAAGCAATTGTAAATTTTAATATGACTGAAGGATTAGTCAAGTTACCTGTATGGTGTATAATCATGACATCTGTAAAATTGAGGATGTGGTCAAGGAAAAGCAGATTGTTGAATTGGGCAGCTATCCGGCCCGCAGCACCGCGAGTCACTACCGCATCTACTTCAAGGTTAGTCTTTGTTTAGATGACAATTGAGAATGATAGGGTCATACCCCATTTTTCGAGGCCTAGTATATCCCATGGGTCAATACGCGGATCGCAACATGACACTAACAAGGTTCTGGTCAGCGATGATTTTCCCTACAACACACCAAACATCTTTACCAATAAATATTTTGGGCATAGGAAGGCTCTTCTCAGCCGGAAGTTGGGCGATTTCGCCTAATGATAAGATAGGCTCGAAGGTTTCCATCCTTTTCCTGCTCGCTATTAGCTTGAAGGTATTGTATGCCAGAGTCAGCGGTACCTACGCATTACGCTTGAGGAGTTCTTCGACACTTGGAGAGGCATCCATCTTTAGTCTTTTGAAAGAGAAGTACTTTTTCTTAGATAATAGTGTTGTTATTGGTGTAATTTGTTCAATGCTGTCGAGGTAGTTTCATGCCACAGTAGATGGAAACTCTGCATGCTTTATAGGAGCCAAGTTCAACTGTATAAGTCTCAAGGCTGCCGGTGGATTACCGAAATTCCAACATCTCCGCGGAATTCAGACTCCCTACTGGTCATATCTGCCTCATTTTGGGGATATTCGCAGCGTCTTGCTGATGGAGCGGAATCTCGGAGCCTTGTCAGACGGAAGACGGACTAGCGGAATGCGCCGTTGTATAAGCATACCGCGATCCTAGTCACCGGGCTCTGGGTTTGGCTAGCCAACTACGGGGAGTTTGGTTTAGTGACCCGTTCCATTTATCTAGCCAGTCAGGATCCCGAGTAGAGAGCCACGATGGACCCAAATCGTACCTAGATAGGACGAGCACTAACATGAGAGCATGTCAGGTTTCCGCACCCGCATCCGCACCCGCACAAATTAATCATCCACCCTATACAGGGCAAGCAAGTATTTACTTGTCGGGGTTTCCTAATGCTCTGCTATACGTGGCTCGTCTATGCAGTCCTTTTAAGCCCCTTTGCCCCCAGAGGCTTATTAGCCTGTCGACCAATCGATATATACAGCCCCTGGCTTGGATTGTATACGATATGATGAATGGGGAGAAAACACACCGTGTATTTGACCGCCAATCGTTGGGGCTGGTTTATATCAAACGTTTGGTAGTAAATTTCCTGAAAACTCTCAAGTATCCCCGTTAGGTGACGCTTCAATATTCATGAAGACTTTCATAATACCTCAACTCTCGTCCTATATAAGAACTTGAGATGTATATATAGGCTTGAGAATCATACTTCTAGAGTCCTACGTCCCACACCCACTGGCGCCAATCTTGGAACAGTATGTTTGAATATATTATCGGGATCGTACTTCTCCTTGAGCGTCATTAGAGTTGAGTAATGTTGGCCGTAGACCCTCTTCAGGTTTACTTCATGAGAGCCCAAGGCGATGTATGAGCTTTCTAGGATATTATCAGTGTCCTCAACCTCGAGATCGGCCTTGATTCGTGAGCCCCACTCCAAGCGTTCATTGGCCAGACAACTTTCTGGAATAGCAGTGTTTATTTCAAGTTCGAGCCTCAAAGACCGAATCTTGTGCCGAGGCTTGACTGGATCGCAAAGTGTCACATGAGAAGATGAATCCAACCCCAGGTGCATTCGGGCAATGTCTGGCCAGAACAGCGATCGTTCTTTCCGTGAGTTGCCTGAGATTGAGTGTGACCAATCGACCATATGAAGGCCATGTCACAAGATTGTCTCTTTCTTTCAGCACTTCTGCGAGTGTAGTTTCTTGCGTGGCTTTCATGACACAAGTACCCGCCTTTGCAAAACTCTCGATCCAGGCATATCCTTCTTCTTTATTCTCGCCGTGCCAAGTAAGCATTACTCCGAATACGGTCCCCATCTTGGGAATCTGCGTGATTGTCGGCTGCAGTTGAAGGCAGTCCGAGAGCTCTTGTGTCGCCAGCAGATGCTCGTAGTGCTGATTATAAGTTGTAATGGTACCTTCGAGATTACTAGATTCGTAGAGGATAATAGAACTAAGCATCTGAGAGGAATAGTACCTCCTAGTGAGCAAAGAATCCACTCCAGTTCTACCATTAATATCATCACGCACCTTGTCGAGCGGGTAGACTTTGATTGTGAGCTCAGTAATAATACCCAGTGACCCGCCGCCACCTCGGATACCAACAAGCAGCTCCTCGCTAGCTGTCTGAATTTCTCCTCGAGCGTTGACAGTCTTGGCGCCCAGGATCTGATCAACCCCCAAGCCGTAGCCTGATGACAACGGGCCATAGCCGCCGAGCGTGCTCCATCCGGTGTACCCTAAGGATGCGACATTCCCCCTTTGGTCACTTCATTTAGCATTTTTGCCATCTGCGCTGTGGTTAATGGTACTCACACGGGCGTAGCCAACCCTTCTTCGCCTAGAGCTCTGGCGAGGTCACCATGAAGAATACCTCCTCCTACCGTCGCGCTGCCTTTATCTTCGGAGACAGTGACTTGGTTCATGTCTCGCATATCAATAACAAGCGCCCCATCGACGCGGGTGCGTGCTGCACAATCATAGCCTCCAGATCGTACAGTGAAGCCTGCTTTATTACGGAGGCAAAATTGCATCACTGAGGCGACGTCATCTGCTGTTCGCGGCCTAACAACCGCTGGCGTCCGAACCGGCTTGTGGATGAAACATTGTGCGATCTCATTGAATTCCACTGAGTCTGGTCGATAGATCTTAGCCGTAGTATGAGATAGGTCAGTCTCCAGCTTGGAGAGTAAGGCCACAGAATCCAGAGTCATGGAGGGCAGATGAAGAGGTCGGATACCACTAACAAGAGAAGAGATGGCAGAATTTTGGCCTTGAGCGACCGCCCACGAGATCCCTGCCTGCAAGCAAAAGTCACACCAAAGAAAATTCAAAGGTCGGCACAATTCCTTTAACAGGTGGTGCACGCCGTGCATTATAAAGAGCCACCCAAGGCATTTGACCTAAGGCTTAAGCCCCTGATCAATGACAGGTAGCTGAAGAGCTACTACGCAGGTAAATATTGGGAAACAGCCGGACTCAATGCAGGCTTGGGGCCGGAATGACTCATAAGAATGGTCCAGAGCACTTAGCACCAGGCGTAAAGAGGTGAATAATAATAACGTAGACGCGTACCTATCCCTGTCCGGGGAAATCGTTGTGTGACAACTAATGGCAAATCTAGTAATTCATGACGAGTAGCTCCACCTGCCAAGTGGCCGATTTTATCACAAGATGCCCAGACGTCTCGTTAAAGGGGAGGTGTGTTCAGATGGATATATGCTCGGCGTGAATCTCTTCCACCTCGTACCATGCTGGACATTGCCGCTGACTCGTGTTCCTTCTCCAAGCCCTATTCTTGTACTCCAAACATTATGGATCAAGTTATCATAACCGCCCTGCCTCTAGTCAATCTTATGGCAGCCTCTCATCTTGCAGGTAATATCTTCCATCCCTACTGTTTAGCTGTACTAACTTCTACTTAACAATTGTTGAAGGCTATCACTTTGCTTCCGAGACTGTTATCATGCCGAATACGCTCTCCACCGCCAATACAGTAACTATTCTCACAGAATTCTATCGCACCCTGGATGTTGGTCGGAAATATGCCCCCGTTATGGTGGCTGCTACAACAGCAGGATTTCTACTACAATCTTGGTGGAATGGTATGCTGCCTTATGTATCATGCCCATCAACTCAATAAACGCTAACATGTATGTTTACCTCTCTCTAGGCAGCGGAACCTATACCTTTGTCTTTAACATCATGGCTGGGACTTCGATGGGTCTTCTTATGCCCTATACGTACTTTGGAGTCGTGCCATACAATGATAAACTCTTGACCGAGTATAAGGGGGGGGCTACGAGGACAAGTGTATGTGTGTACGTTCGTGTGTTTGAGAGAGACAGTGGGCTTGTATTTGGCTTGCCTAGCTATCTATCCCTTACCCTGTTTTCCTCCTCCCCTCCCCAGTTATGTATAAGAGTTCTTCTAACCCAGGTAACCTCGGTAGCTGTCTTTATGCTAGAGGCAGTGGCGGTTGTGATTGCCTATCTGTAACGAATTATATTTTGATATTAGATAAGTTAGCTAAGGGCTATACTTATCCTTTAGCAGACTCCCCGTTATAAAATACTCCTCTTTAAAGTAGTTATTTCAGCTGAGGATATTACTATCTAGCTTAAATAGTTTAATAGCTTATTTTATACTAAGCTTTAAAAGCTCTTTAATCTCTAGTTTATCTATAGCCTTAGTAGATCCTATAAGCTTAGGATTATTTATATTAGCCTTTAGTTAAATTATAATATCTTTAGTATCCAGCTAGCTGGACTGAATATATAGGGCTACTACTAGTACCTATTATTAGTTTACTTTCTTCTTCTCTATTATATTTCTTCTTAGATTAAGGTATATATATATATATATATATAAGTTTCTTTTATCTTTATAATAGGAAGCTAACTATACTGATAATTACTCTCTAAGTTTAGAGACTTAAGTTAATAAAGGTAATAATATATAAAGTCCTGATAAGGAGTTAACTGATATAGCAGTAAAGGTAGTATTATATAGTAATAAAGATAGTAATAGTACTTAATTTATCTTAGAGTAATAAAGATAGTAATAGTACTTAGATTATTTAAGATAATAAAGATAGTAATTTATAAATTATTAATATAGATTTAAACTATATAGTTTATTTAGAACTAGGCTAGTAATAATAGTCTTTATAGATAAAAATTAGTATCTTAAGGTTTATAAAAGGAGTTATACTAGTAAAAGAGTTATTACTAGGTATAACCTTTAGTATTAATAAACCTTATATATAATATAAGTATAGTTATTTTAATATTAAACCTTAGATATAGCTAGATATAAGGCTTATAGCTATAAGGCTGAAGTTTATTATATTATAATACCTGGGTATAGTATTAAGTTATTAAATTACTAGTATCTGGGAATTTCCCCTTTTTTTTTTTTTTTTTTTTTTTTTTTTTTTTTTTTTCAGCAGCTGTACAGCTCCCTCACTTACCACTTGACCGAGTATAAGATCATGCGCGAAGCTAAAAAGCAAGATGCTAGCTATCACGGTAACCTACAGGAGGTTCAAGGGCTCGTTCTAGAATGGAGGAAGCGCGATTTCCATCGTATGATACTTGTTAAGTTGTCCGCCCTTTTCGGGTTCCTTGCTATGTTTAGGCTCTAGTAATCAGTAATGAGAACTCCAAAGTAAATCGTTTGACGTCCCTTGTACTTCGTGTGCTCACCTAGCATACTGAATTCAGCTAAGCTACTGCAATTCCTCGAGCCAAAATAGAGCATTGCAGCTCAAAGCTAGCAAGATCACCTAGAATGTAACAGAGTAGTACACGGAAGAAGGACACCAAGCGTCATTTCCCACTCTCCTCAGGCATATCAGGCTCTACAAACACTGGAGGCGTCCAGCGGGGAATGGCGAGCTCGTTCGGACTTTGCCAAGCCGGGCTCTATCGCATCGATCCCCTAGATATGGGTCGAAACGGCAGATACCCCTGCCAGTTTCCAAAGGAAAGAGACACCGAAAGTCCGAAATCCAATCAGAAAGTGAGAGCGACCATTACCACGTCAATGTATTCTACCTAATGCGTGAATACTACACGGATTCCGCGGGTTACTTGAATTCAGCCAATGATTCCTGAAACACACCAATTAATTGTCGGCTTGCCTTGGGACTTCTAAATTCACGGTCGTTCCGTATTGTTGGTCATGATGCCCGCCAACGAAAACACCATCCGTGAGCCAGCCGCTCCCTTATCCTCTCCACCAAATCGTCCTTGATACCTTACTAATTAAACATGGACAACTAGACAGTAAATTATTTAGGCAATTCAAGGCAAATTTATGAACTGCTAAGCCTTGGGCTTCTTGATTAAAGTCACCGACATCTACTAAAATCAACCTTTTGCTTTCCTGTTTCATCCCTATCCCTTGTCTCCTCGCGGCCAATCCTCTTAATAGCGTCAATATGACGGAGCAAGCAATCATCTTGGTCAGTCAATTCTGCATATTAGTGATGATAGCTTTTATCTAACAATATTAAGATCACTGGCGTATCGGGCCACATAGGCTGCCGCGTGCTGGCGGAAGCCCTGGCAAGTGGTCACCGAGTCCGGGCCGTACTGCGGAAAGAGTCTCAAATGGCCAAGATCAAAGCAGTAGCATCAGTCCAGCCTTATCTGTCTCAACTCGAGCTTGTTTTGATACCCGACGTCACTGTACCAGGTGCCTTCGATACGGTTGCCGATGGACTCTGGGCTATCATCCACGTTGCCTCCCCTACATTTTCTGGATTTGGGGAGGTCAATGTCTCGGAGTTTTGTTCTACATCATGGTGTGTCACTCAGAGCGTGCTACACTTTGCTGCAAACACGCCATCGGTGAAGAGGGTAGTAATCACCTCCTCTATCAGTGCTATCATACCCTTCTTTGATACAGCACAGCATGATTCGCAGGGTTTCTATACCAGTCAGGTCCACCGTTCCCTTTCCTACTAGACTCTCAATTGACAATCCTTCTACAGGTCGATCTCCAATCTCCATCGACGGGATCGAGTCATGGCCAGACCACGCACCCGAAAATGTGGCATATGTGTTGTCCAAGATCTTCGTGGCGGGTTGCGTCCGCAAATATGTCCAGTCAACCCAACCGAAACTACACTTCTCCGTTGTTAGCGTCCTTCCAGGGACTACTGTTGGGCCAAACGAGTTGGCCTCCACCCCCAAAGAGCTTCTAGTCGGCTCAAATATGGTTGTCATGGGGCCACTGCTGGGCATCAAGTTTGCGCCTATTCCCTCCGTTGTATCCCACGTTGACGATGTTGCATATGCACACCTCAAGGCTCTGGACCTGGATATTTCACCAGGAGAGATTTCGAGCCTTTTGCCGGTCTTCAATTCGAAGGCGGATCCGACGCCATTCAAATGGGATGATGCAGCAGATATCGTCCAGGAAAAATTTCCTGAAGCAACAAACTCCGGCATGTTCCCATTTGGTGGGACTGTTCCTGTAACTCGGGTTTTAGCTGACTCTACAGAGGACGAAAAGACGCTCGGCAGGGAATTCAAGGGATACAGGGAAGCTGTCGTTGACGTCGTTGGGCAGTATTTAACGCTAGCCGCGAAATAATGTATTCCTTTCTGGCAGTGGCAACTTAGATAAAATAAAGTCGTCCGTAAACTCGTGAGAACTAGAAAGAGCTATACACTTGTAGAGCACCAGGTATAAGCATTTTATGTCTCAAGGGATGAAACAACAGGCCTCATTGTTCCTGCCTCCTGCTTTCATCAGCATCTAACACTAATGGTAACATATCGGGGCATAAGTGTGAATCCGTGGGCTCTCTTACTAGATATTTTGCATTTCACTCATGCGAAAGCGAAGGTAGACAGGATTGTTAAACACGCCCCAAATTCTGGAGCTTCAAGGGGAACAGAGGAAGATATAGTAGGTGATTGACTGCTATGGAGATTTAATAGAATCAATAATACTTGCTAACACTTATGTTTCCCCCCACACATTATGTTCGTCTCGCACAGCGAAATTGGTGTTTGTAATCTTGGAGATATAAGTACTTGCGGCACGTGAAGTCCGATCATCCTGCATTACGCCCAGAACGTCGGCCACGTTTAGTGTAGCGGCGATATTGATCATTTATTGAGCGAATTCTTTCCGTGGATGGGTCGCTGCCGGTGCTGCGCTTTCTTACCGTGTTGTTTGTGGAAATTGAGCTTCTTAATCGATATCGTGGACTAGCCGCGGGTTGTATAGTTCTAGCAGCGAAAGCCCTACCCGTAGGGCTCTCGTGAAGACAGGTAGTATTGTACCCTTCGAATTCAAATTGATTCAAGGCGTTCATCCAATCATGGCGATTGCAGTACGCAGTTCGACCGCCAACACTTGCCAGAACTTTGCACAAATAGTATCGCCATTGCGTGTCATACACCCGATTGCTGCGGATACATCCATGTGGGAGTTTTAGAATCCAATCCAATGGGGTTCTGCCGTGGTCATCACAACCATCAGGGTCTGCGCCATGCTGAATTAGAACTTGGGCCAGATGTGGCGGAAGAACGTGGAGTGGCTTCACCCCGCACGCCGCCTCAGGATGAGCCCAAATAGCCTTAAGACGAATAACAGTATTGGTCTCTTGCTTATTCTTTAACAACAGCATGAATAGCTCATGCAGTATCGAGATTGGGACGCGGATATCCTCCCTGGTCTCATGATTCGCCTCCAATTTCCATATTCGTTCTATTAACGTGGCAAAGATGCAAGGGTCTTGTCGAATTCTAAAGCCATTCTCAAGCAGTAGACGCATCATGCGGATATATCTGCTAGGCAACGCTCCGGAGCTGCCCAGAAAGAATAGATCGCTAAGCAATGGAAAGGGAATTGTTATGGATGGGCTGAAGTCTCTGACTTTGTTGGGATTATCGGTTACCCATTCTTTGAGACAAAGAAGCAAGCCATTTGAGACGACACATTTCAAAAACAATTCATCGGTACTTTTCAGAGCATAGGCTGACTCGTCAAGCAAGAGTCTGAATGTTCTCCATGGTAGGCTTCTGATATATGCCAGCTGGCTGTTCCCCGTGGTTAGTTCAAACTGTTCCCCGTGGTACCGCAATTCTGCCCTTGTACTCGTATCTAGAATACTCTCCGAGGCTATCGAGCACAAATACTTGAAATGAAAACAATGGCCGTTCTCCACCACAATGCTGGAAAGCTCCCCGAGGACATCTCTCTTGAATGAGAACCCCGTGATAAATTCTAGGACCGTCTGGTGCATTACTTGCACAGTATCGTCATTGATTTCAACGAGGCCCCCGCCCCAAATCGTGATATCACCCTTCTGCCATTCTCGTACTTGTGCCCGATTCGGGTTTCGCCAGGAAACAACGTGATCTCTCTCCCACTTAGCTTTACTTTCTTGATGGGTGCAACAATACGCAATAGTAACGGCGCTCCATGCATAATCGACCGAGACACCCAAGTCACGACGGCGTATCATGAGTTCCAGGAGTGCATATGTATTTGGGCGAATAGTATGAGCGATGCGCTCAACAATGAGCTTGTAAAACTCGTAAAGATTGCCAGGGAGCCTCTTTAGCGTATCTTCCATCTGTCGTAAGGAAACAGGCGCATTGGTGTGGGAGCTGGCATCGATCATCTCCTTGACTGCGAGGCGGACCCATAGAAATACACCATTGGCCCTTGAAATTATCTCATTGACAAGTCGAGAAACAGACGAATTATCCAGGCTCAGACCGACTAAACTTCCAGCAGCATAAGTTGCAATGTCGTGAGTCGTGTAGTCTTGAAGTCTAAAGCCTGGCTCGTTTGAGAAATGTGCCTCGAGCGATTCCCAAGGTCTGCTTGAGAAACACACTTTAATCCGATTCAGTTTTGGGTCCTTTACAAGTCCTTTCAGGAACTTGCTTATCATATCAAGGTGACCGTCAAATTCGTCGAGTGCGTCGAAGAACAAGACGATGTCCATCCTTATCGCATCTTGGTTGAGGATCTGGTGCAAAGTTGTCTCAAGCTGATGTAGTAGCCCTCCTCGAGAATTCCGAAACGTCTGGGTCACTGTGGATAAGAACCTAGTATTGGGTGCATTTGCATGTTGTCGGAACTTTCTAGCCATATTTTTCAACTCGGACCCAGCCTCTTGAAGGCTTTGATCTATCCGACGCAGCGTCTCTTCTAACTGACGCATCTCTTCTTTCCGACGCAACATCTCTTCGGGGCTAAACGTCTCTTCGGGGCTCAACGTCTCTTCGGGGCTCTCAAGACGATGCATCTTAGTCAGTACATCTTTCCGCTCGGATATCAACTGCGATGCCTGCATTTTCAGTTGACGGAATGTACCCCAGCGTTTCTGAAATAGAGTATCGTGAGATGATATCAGTTGAACAACGAGGCTCCGTAAAAGCCCCTCGAAGGATTTCTGGAGAGCTGTGCCTCGGTAGTGGAAGAAAAAACTGGCAACAATCTCCTCGATGTTCGAGGAACTTCGCCTCCAGTCATGTAAAAGGTCGCGAGTATATTTATTCTTCCATATATATTTCATCAGCGTAGATTTTCCGGAACCAGGCTTCCCATTCACCCAGAAAAGGCCTGTCCCTTCCTGTAGCCAACTCGAGAAAGAAGTGGTGTCAAAAACCCAGTCGAAGGTATTTTGAAAAGGGTCCTCAATTTGGCTAGCACGGAAGTCTAATTCGGCTGGACAGAGGTCGTGCAATTCTAATAATCTCTTAGTCTTTGTTTTGGAGGTATCGCAGGATAATATAAGAAAATACCTTGAATAGTCAAAAGCATGGAATCTAGATCCTTGAGGGTGATACGGTCCTCTTCAAATAAGGCAGGGAGCTCAAGATACGATTCTAGAATTTTAGACCTGCCCCCCGGTTTCTCGGTATTATGAACTGATGACCCAGAATTTGATTCCTGGGAACACAACTCAGAAATAGTCTGTATGATGGTGGGTAAGTCCTTGTGTCCCCTAGAGAACTTAACGATATTGGAATGATTTTCATTGATGGGAATAGTCATGACTTTTGTGTCTCCGACTTTGTGGCCGCATGTTGCAGAATCTGGGTTCACTAGAACTTCGAGACGCCCATTTTTGGTCCATTTGTCATTTTCCAGTTGCTGGCAATGGGCATATTAGTGACAAACTCGTTACAGAGATTTGATGCAGGCTACCTACGACGGTTCTTGTCTCTTTAGTTTCATAAGCCCAGTATATTCGGGCATTTTGAAGAATCGAGAGTCCCTCAAAGCCCTTATTTAATCGTCTGAGATATGCACTGCCATTTTCTCGGGAAAGATCCTGGCTTAGAGATTCATTAGCTTGTCCCTTGGCCATTGTCATTAAATGAGACTGGTGCATCCCAAGACTAGGAACTCCAAACATGATAGCGCCTTTGAACTTATTTAGGATACTCATAACGCTCTCCACTCCAGCCATTCGGACGATAGCATCTTTCAACACTATTCCGCCTAGACTGTGAGCTAGAAACACAATCGGCTTCGAGGAGTCGAGGTTCCATCCCCCAGCTTTTAGTTGGTGGATAAAGCTAACTGCGATATCGCTTATGGTCTGAAATGACTCGCTGCCATGAAGCTCGGACTTATAGCCATATATTATTGTTCGGACTCCTAACACTGATCTTGGGAGCTCATCTCTAATCCACATAAAGCTCTTATCGTCTCCATGTGGTTGCCATGATCCAAAAGGATGGCTTGCTAAACCAGATATGGCAATACAGCTAGTCACTTTTAATAATTAATAAGAAGAAAAGCCCAAGAAATACATACTCTGTGTGGTGGTCTTCTGATTTTACGTCATTGAGAGCTGTCAGGCCTTGAAAATGCGTGTCGAGAATCAGGCACTGTCCTGGCTCCTCTGCAAAGGGAAATTCCCATTCGTCAAGGTGGGATGTAGAGCTTAGGCAGTCTGGTACAACTTGGAAACGGATAGTCGCGACTTTGGAAGGTAGCGATTCCCACTTGTTGCAGGTTTTGGCGAGCGAGCAGACCTCAACCCGTTCCTCGGGGATGTTCACGACTTCGCTGAGCAGCTGGGACACATCTGATCGATCACCAACACGGTTCGGCAAGCCTCTCAACCGGAATACCCTTCTACTTAATTCCGGGCGAGTTGCCATGTCGAGCTGCCTCCTTACGTAGGAGAAAAAGAATGAAGTTCAACAACAATGAAAGCTGCCAGGGAACGACAACCCAACTCAATGAATGACTGCCTCCTTGATTGAAGTGTGTGAAGGATTAATTCTACCTCAAAGGAAGATTCAGCCCATTCAAACCTGAACACAGCTGCGCCTCACGTGCAAATGCAGCCCAACTGTCAGGTGACGTAGCCTCGGGCCAATGAGGCGTATCAAATCTGATTACGTGCACTGCCTCCATTAATGCACATTGGCGATAATAAAACACAACATTCCCTCGGGCCAGCAATCGCTATGAACATGGTTTAGCCATCTCCCGTCAAGACGAGCGGTCGCTACAAGCTGAGCTGGGCTACGCAGTTACTGGCTGCAATAGTCAGATCGCGACCAGATATCGCCCGCTCTCTACCTAGGCAGCAACCATCGGGCTCTTCTTCAGTGCCCAACCTCACCTCGTCATATTTACCTCGTCAATCAAAGAAAAGCAGATTATGGATCCAACTCCGTCGCCCTTTCTTGCCCTCCCTGCCGAGATTCGGAAACGAATTTATCGGTTTGCTCACTTGCTGCGCACATGTCCGATTCTCATCGTCCCGCGCTCAAGAGCCGTGGCAGACTCCCCGGCTAGTTATCCAGGTCCATATTGCAGATCTGAGGAATCTGCATCAGAAGGGGCTTTGGAATGTCATATGTTGCTTGGGCAGAGAAGATGCACGTGTCCCGCACTTCCAAAGCAGCTGCTTCTCGTCAACAAGGCTCTCTACAAAGAGACGCTGGAGATTCTATACGGCGAAAACACATTCGCCATCTGTGCACATGAAAGCGAAGATTTCGAGGCCTTCAGAATGCTTTCAAGCGACGCTCTGCACACTTTACGCAGGCTTGTGGTCCGGTGGAATAGCGTGCCATTCCTCCACGCTCGTGACTACAACAATGGCGCTTGTGTGATTTGTCGAGCACCTGCGTCTCTGCCGCATTCCGAATCTATGTTCTCAGAGTGGACGCTTGTCTGCAAGCTTTTGGCACGGAGTCTTGCGCCAGTTCACCTCAAGCTGGATCTTATCATTAACGTCCAGGACATGACCACCATACACCGGATATTTGCATCATCATATTGCCTTCCACGTCTTCTAGATTACAATATCTGGATGGGAAGGTCACTTGCTGATTCAACAATCACTTCAATTGCACGCCTGACCGCACAATACCTCTTATCAAAATCGAGCCCGGAATCTGAAGGAGAGCCAAGAATAGCCCAAACTCGCTTAGCACTCCTGCCACTAGAGATTCGTCGTCGTATTCTCATGTTCATGAACCTCAGGTACAACGGGCCTTTCTTGACAAAAGGCAAGGAAATATGCGTCAAGGATGGGAAATTCGCCCCGTCGCTCAGTCCCGAGTGCATCCATGGAAACTGCATAAAATGCTCGACTAGGGCAGTTCGTTGCCTCTGCCGATCCGGCTTGGAGTGGCAGTCGTTCTCTCCCCATTGCCAGTGCCGAGTCTTGCCCGTCGAACTCTTCCGTGTAAGCTGGCAAATGTACACGGACGGGGCTACAGTCCTATACTCTACGAATACCTTTACATTTTCAGGATCTTTTCTAAATACCTTGAGAATGTTACAGTCGTTTAGACCCGAAACTCTGCAGCTCTTCCGTCGGATCCGGTTCGAATTTGATTTTGAGCAAACCAAGGCCTGGGCTCGGCAGGAAACAGCTTTCCTCTCTCTACTCTCGTTCATTGGCAGACACTTTGATACCTCTCAGCTTCTTCTTATCATAGACACCAGCAACGATTATTATCCATGTCTGGAAAGGGACTTCGGCGAGCCAACATTGAGAAATCTATATGATGCCTATATAAGCATCATCCGTTGGGTCAAGTTCAGCCTGCCTGGACTGGCCGACCTTCACGTCGACCTCGGCATGTTCTTCGGTCTAGAGACCGTCTTTGAGAAACACGTCATGGGTCCGCAGTATGATAGCAAGAGAGGGAACCGATATGCGAAGGCTGGCCACAGCTACGAAATGATTAGTCCTATGATTTCTAATTGGAAGCAAGTGAGCGAGATACCATCCTGGCACCGGCCTTTCTAAAGTCTCGGAAGAAAGCATAGGGCAGATTTCCTGTTGTTCCATATCTCTAGGCCCCAAAAAATGATACTCTTACTAGTTTCTTTAGGCATAGGTCATTCTCGATGATTCAGCGACCTGTCGGGATTTTTTAAGAAGGTGGTATATAGACCGTGCAGTTGCAAGATCTATTTCCACGTACAGAGAATTCCTAGTATAAATTGATTAAATACACTGCGTAAAATTTTAAAGCTGGCCTCATGAATAAGCGTGCTATACATCAAAAACTATGAGTCTAACTAGCTCAATCAGATGTCATCTTCAAATTTGCCCGCACCAGCGCGATGTCGTATACTAGGTATGTGTTGTGAAGCGATAGTGCCGGAACCATCCACAATCCACTAGTAAGGGGATCCTTAGTACTGCAAAAGCTCCTCATGGGCGACGTGTTCGACCGAGGCTGACGAGCTGACCCGAGATGACTCGAACGTAATGTCTCGGAGGGATAGACGGCATTGCGTACGAAAATGCTTGCGAACAGATCAGCATCAGCGGCAGCGTCCTCGATGAGCTCATCGCCGAGCAGATACTCTCTCGTCGGAGCGAGCTGCTCCCGAAAACCATTGCCGAGATGCGGCGGTGAAGAGATCGCGTTGCCAGCTGGGTCGAGGACAACAGCGATATCGTAGACTGGGTGAGACCGGAGGCCGGTGTCATGTGCTTCATCAAGATGGAGAAGGAGCCGACGGGCGGGACTGGGGCATTCTACAAACGCCTACTGGAAAAGCATGGCGTTTACGTTGGTCGGGGCACTTGGTTTGAGAGGGACGATTCCTTCTTCCGGCTGGGGTACGGATGGCCGACCTGGGAAGAGCTTCATGTCGGCTTGGAGAAGATTGCACAAGCGCTACGGGAATAAGGAAGGCTGAGATCGTGTTGGGGCAGAGGATTGAAGAGATGACTAGATTGACTGCTTCGCTGACCTGTCCAGGCCTTCCAAAGGGTTGTTTCTAATAACTAGTATGGTTATATAGTCTTCTCTTCCTCCTTAATGACAGAGGCTCAGTAAAGTACTAAAAGGCCATAGTATAGTACCTTTGTTTCTTTATTGCAATCAAGGTTACGGGTCCAGGGTTGTGGTGGGAGGCAGCGATGAAGTCGGACCTCATCCTTAGATGTGATTCCCCAGAAAATGATAGAAGATGTGATTGCTGCGAAGGGTATATTTTCTTAGGTACCGACCCCATCACTGCTACGCTTGCAATCAAGTGCTGACTGAGGCAAAGCAGACAACCCTGCTATAAGCGAGGCGCGGAACTGTCAACATCCGGCGGTCTATGACAACACACATCTGCCGAACTTGCCAGGCTGGGATAACGGAACACATGGGATCAAGCCTGAGCCAGCCTCTGATGGCGATGCAATTCGTCTTTACAGGGTAGAAGCAGTGCTTCCATCTACGAATCCTGAACGGGTAAATTTGGCATGTCATGATGAATTTCGAAACAAGTGGACTCTATTTAGGTTCGTCCAGCGCAGGGGTCGCACTCAAGGATCATCCACTGCGCAAGAACCAAAATCTTATTTGGGGGCTAAACAGCGATCAAACAATCAGCGGGGTTTGGAAAATAGGCGGTCACTATCCTTGGAATGCGGTCAGACTGGTATTCTGGGAGGGTGTCTAACAGAGCACATGACGATTGACTGATTTGGTGCTCGAGTAATAACACTTGGAAAGAAAGTACACGAGCGTAAAGAAGTAAATAGATCACCTGACTCTCGGCGGTATTCAGAATCTGCCGGGGCTCGCCGAAAGGCAATTGTGATTACGAGGCTGCTCAACGTCATGGCTGGGTCTGGTCCCGGCAATGAGCCCATCCGACACGAAGGCTCCATCGGCCGCCAGTCAATCAGACACTGGAGAGATGGGGAGAAGCGTCTTCCTGGTCAGCCACTCCAGCACAGACTCAACTTGGTGGTGGAAGGCTGAGCAACGGCACCATTCCCTGAAATCTCTAGTGTGGCGTCGTTTCCATCGCGGCGGTGCCCAACCAAGTCACAGTTGATCTTACCAAATACAGTGAAGCACGAGTGACGTTTTTCCGTGCTTAGCTGACCCCCCTGCAACTAAAAAAAGAGCTGCTGCAGGGGCGCGGCCGCCTGTAACAGCGAGGATTCTGGGAGTGGTGGGGGAACTAGGAAGAAACTCAACGGCCACCAGGGAGATGAGAGATGGCATTAGCGCTTGTAACAGTGCCTTCCCAGGAGGATGCTACGCCTGAAGCATGTCGGAGCTGGTTGAAGTCTTCGTCCGCGGAGGAGAAGTGTCCGGGACTCAGGGGTCCCCACCATCCGCTCACATCCATGGAGAGGCGAGGGGCATCGCCAGCTGACTCGGAAAATAATGCATTTCCTGGGTACGAGCCCAGGTGTTGATTTGGCAGCCCGAACAAGAAATCTTCACGATTGTCTTAGGGCTAGAGGTAGGGATCAATAGTTTCCAGTAGCCGGAGTGATGAAGCCAAGTGCGTTTTCCAAGGCTAAGGCATAGTGCCAAATGAACAGGTTAATCTCTTTAACAATCTACATGCGTAGCTCAGTGGGAACAATCGCCAATTCAATCCCCATTGAGGCTTTTCAGTGAGCAAGAGATCGCCGAGCACAACGCCGTGGGGCCGAATGGACATCTCGTAGGGGCCTGCTAGTGCCAGTCACCTTGCCCAGAATCGCATGGCATTGCGTCAAGCCCGGTGCCCTGTCTAAATCGAGGACCTGCAGTGCCTCGTCTGGTCCGGGGTGGTGTGGCTCGGCGGCGATGGGCGAGTGACAGTCTGCCGTCAGCCCAGCGACAACACGAGCGACACTATGAAGGAGCTAGCAGATTCTAACGGTCGTCATTGTTATTATAAGATCGGCCGTCCCTCCATTCTTGCGGCACTCATTCCCCTCGATTGCGTTTTCGTTTTCGTGCGAAGAGATTCCGTCCATCATGTCAAGTCAACTGCCTCCCGAGGTCCCTGCTGGGTGGTCCGCCCAATGGAGTGCCAGACACCAGACCTGGTAAGTCCTGCATATACTATTCTCTCGCGATATCTATCTAACTTTGTGCGCCGCAGGGTATATGTCGACCTCAAGTCGCTTAATATTCAGTGGATGTGCCCGACCGAGCCCCCGCCAGGCCATGTCATCACTCCTCCCGTCAGCCCGACAACACCGTCCAGAGGCGAGCCGTCAGTCCCCGCGGGATGGAAACCGAAGTGGCATCAATCGTACGGAGCGTGGTACTATGTGAACTCGCAGACTGGGAAATCCCAATGGAATCGCCCGCAATATGCCGCCATCCCCGCCAACGCCTACAGCCCGATCGACCACAGCCACAAGCCAGTCGACTGGGATGAGTGCGCTCCCTCGCCTCTGGTTACTAAGTTCCCAAAGTCGCTGCATCTCTCTCTGAACCTGGATCGCCAGCCAATGTCTGGATTCGAGCATCTGTATGCGCCCTGTGTCCTTGATAAAGTGAGGTTCCAACACATGACTGACATCTTTCCCAGCTTCAGCGGCAGCGTCAATCCCAACCCAGCTCCTTTGACTCCAGGATTCTTCTCTCCCCCTCCTCCGAGGGCGGCACCTCCTTCGCCTCCCCGCTTGTGTATTGATACCAAGCATGCCCAAGGGAGGCAGCGCCCCGTCTCACCAGCTCACGCGTTCATCCCAGCCTTCCGACCGAGGGCCATCAGTGACTGTCCGCCAGTCCTACCGGATATCCCCCTCTCCCAGATCGAGGCACCTCATCCCTCGCCTCTCAACCCCTACACCCAGGCCAGGCACTCCTTCCTTGCGCCTCCTGGTCCAGCACCGAATGTCGCCCACCACCAGGCTCGACACTCCATGTCAAACTTCCCAACGAGCTCTCGCCCGTACGGCGGAGGATACGGCAGCGCCTATGCTCCTCCCCCTCCGCCTCGCCCCAAGCCACAGCCACAGCTCAAGGCCGCCCTAGGTGTGCCAATCCAAGAGGTAAACGCCAATCGCGGACACCACAGATGGGCCTCGACGCCCGAAATCGTCCTACGGAAGCCTCTCACCCCGAAGATCGAAATGGCCACCGAGCTCCCGGCCGCTGAGATCCCAGTCCTCCAGGAAAAGGAAGTCCTCGCGCCCACCATCATCGTCGCGCCAATGCCTACGCCGCCGCTAGACCCGACGCCGCCTCTGGATCCAACACCCAAACAACCTGCCAGGGCACCTCTCGGCGACATCCGGCAGCTGCTGAGGACCAAGACGGTCGGGTACACCCAGCGGTCGTGGCCGGTGGGCGCCCAGGACAGAGGGTACTACCCCACGCGCGTCGTCGAGGAGGCGGAGGAGGATGGGTACGAGAGCGATTCGAGCTACTGTACGGATTACGCGGAGGATGAGCCTGAGCGGTCGCCTGTTGTCAGCTTCACTCCTGTTTTGAATAAGCCTACCGGGCGTGAGTCCTGGGAGCTGGCTTATTAGCAGGTGTGAGGACTAATGATTGATGGTTTTATTCTTCTTCTCTACATATTTTCATTTTTGTATTTGTTTTTTTTTGTCAACCTTCCCTCGTTTTTTGGTCAGCGAAAAGGCATAGCGATGGCTTTCATGGAAGGAGTTGGGATGCATTGCACTGGAGCATAGTATGGCATAGAAATGAACGGCTCCTCGATGATATCTTTACGGCTTGGGGGTAGTTCATTTATAATTAGACTAGTCTCTCTATTCTTTCGCGTAATAACTACCGATGATACAAACACTTCGTGCGTCGATTGCTGTGTGACGTTTTTCTTTGCAGCACTGTACGTGAAGACAGAGCCGTGAAACAAACCTCGAGCAAGATGACTTGAATTAACTTGGACAACTGATCGAGCTAGGGGTTGCTGTCAAAAAATCGTCTCCTCTGCTTCATACGATGAGGCGGTCTATGCACCGACCACCACATATCATCCAGTCCATCGTCGGCTTCCTCCTTCCCTTGTAAGATATCAGTATCCTCGTTCTCCAGCGATGGACTGTCTAGGATTGTAGCCCCCCGAACAAATCTGGTCAAGTTCCTCATCGAGGTAATTTGCCGTTCTGCTACCCCCCACAGTGCCTCTACAAGCACTTCAGCGGCGGCTTTGAAGACTGGTTTAAACCACGTCTGCTCCCCGCCATCAATTGGCTCGATGCCTTCATCGTCGACTGGTCCCTGCTCATCCTCTGCCGCCACTACCAGAAGGAATGGTGCCCCAGGCCGCCAGCGTGGACTATCTATCCCTGGTTGTGAAGAGGGCCGCATCTGAAGTACTGACGCTATTGAATCCGTAGAGGCACAAAGAAACAACGGCAGATGAAGGCCTGGTGGAAAGCCATCCGACTCCCGCAAGGCACGATATTTTGCTCGTAGTCTCTCCACAGGATCAGTAGCATTTAGGCGATCAGAATCTCCCTCCACCCCGTCTCTAAATCCGTCTCCTACGTCGACCCAGCGGATCTCGAACGTGCTGCGAGCCTCGGCGATTTCGTCCGCCAAATGACCTCGTTCCACGGCCGCGTCAAACGGTAGTTCAACGATCCTCTCAATGCGACTCTTGAACTCCTCGAAGTCCAGGTTCGCTCCCCCAACCCGGAAAGCGACAAACCCCCACGGCCGCCCTCGGTAATGTCTCTTCCACGCCTTGAGCCAATCGGGTGTCGGAAGCGTCGGTCGAGGGGACGGAGACGCCTGTTGTTCGAGCCGCTGCTGCTCCTGCCAGACGACACGGGCCAGTTCGTGGACGCCGTCTTCGCCGAGGATATCCCGGAAGCCAGCCTGCATCTTGGCCCGCTCGTCATCAGGCAGGGCCTCGGTGTCTTCGGCCGTAGCGTGGACGAACCGATGGAAGTTCCATCCGGGCGGCCAGTAGGAGCTTGACGCGTCAGAGTAGGATGAAAATTGGCTTACGGGGCGCGGTACCTGGTTTTGGCGTGGGCTCGGCATTGTTTGACTGGTTGCGTTGGTTCTACAGAATGAGAAAATGGGGAGAAGCCAATGGAACATGAGTGCGGAGAAGCACTCTAACTACAGCCGTACCCAACATTAGGTGCGCAAAGATTCGGTATATTTTTCTTCAGCAGCACCGCTCCCAGCCAGCTATCCATTATCCCATAGACAATATCCCGCTACAATTATGGGCTTAACATGCTGTATGTATGCATTTCCATTGGCTGAGCCTATTTCTTTAGCTACCTGGGCCTGCGTTGCCTAAACTAGCCTGCATCCTTGTGCTGCAAAGGTCAATAGGGTCTGTTGGGAGGAATGGATGACTCGTCTCAAGGGCAGTCAGCCAGGTTGGGTCCCAATGACATCTGGGAGGTCTGTCACTCGCTCGTCTAAAAGAGCCGGGTTAGGCCTCTACCAATCGATAACAATCCTGTCGCAACAGCTGACTGAGGCCTGACTCACAGCCGTCGCTTGTTCCAACATATTACTTAATTAGGCCACTTTTCGCAAGATCAAAACTTAAAAAAGTGGCAATATAGGCCCACACGTGATGTACTGAGTATACATATGTCTGGATATGTCTTATGGATATGTAAGACATATTATACCCATTCCCACCAACAGGAAGGTAATCAAGTAATTCAGCCATCCAAATACTTACCGATCTTTCAAAATGAATCGTGATGTGTAATTACCTAGGTATCTAGGAGTTGTTTTCCGTCTCATCCAAGTGATCACAAGTCACAACATACGAACGCTAGCATTCTTGAAGGGAGGAGAATTCTTAAGGCCAGCGAATTGATTTATTGGAAGACCTGGTTTCGATATAGGTACCCATAGCATTTAAGTTTTAGGTGTTTCATAACAAAGACGTTATCAACACGCATCCTTCTATGACTGGAGGAACGAGCAATAATAACACCAAAGAGGGTCCAGCTAGCATTGACCAACTCGTATCATGGCAGGAGATGACGTATGTACTCATTCATCAATATAACCAGAGAAATCTCTTCGCCAATTTTGATTCTTCCTAGTCCTGTCATCATCTTGTTGTCTTGGTCGACTACGCCGGCACTCACCCGTTATCTCATTCTTTCATTAAATTCTTGTTTTCATCCCATCTAGACCAATCGCTGGAACGAATTACAAACTATTTCTCTTAATCCGGCTATTCCCCGTCAGTATCAGTATATTCAGCAATGTCTCAACTTCTGCGGACTTTTAAGGCTTGAGAACTAACTTAAGTTTACCTCAGTTGGCCATACCGTATACACGGCATAGGTTATGGCCGCCGAGAAGATACTACAGGATGCCGCCATGGGTCGGCCAAGTACCCATCCTGTGTCGCCCGCCTTCATCATGTACGCAGATGATGTTTGGGGGAGTGATGAGGTTGTCTTGTTCAAAACATCACACCAGAGCCATGCGGCTAGTGATGCGAAGAACCATACGTGGGACCATGCGGTCCTAATGAAATACTTTTTTGTTGACGAGCAGCACGAAGTCGATTGTGTGAGAGATACCTGCTACCCAGAATGGTCCGGGATGGGGTGCGTTCGCGTCAATTTTATCAATCTGCCGACTACCGCTAAGCGAATGTAACAGGCCTGTCACCGAAGACGATTGCGGACGTCCTTGTCCGAATAATGGAGATGGTTGCGGGTATGCATACACACTTCAGCTTAATCTCAACCTCTTAACCTCGCAGCTGACATTTGGCAACAGAAACGGCAAACCTTTTAGAAGATAAGGGCGACTTAACTTGAGATCCATGCTACGAAACTCACGACATGCAATAAAATTATCCTTGTTGGACTGTGTTTAGGCGCTAGGTATTTCGGCTGAAGACATTTTTGTATCTACGAACCAATACCCCCTTCCTTTTTAATACATGGTGAACAATTATGAGTCTACATCTCAGATAGCCTTCCCTATTCTTAGATACCGCTGAAGCGGCGTGAACAAGTCTCCTTCCAGCCCTAAACACGGTCGCCCTTAAAATAATAACGATTTATGATGCCCTCTTGCGTCCTTGCTAGCGTACTTCCACTTCGATAAAGGCAATGTGGCAAGCAGTCCTTTGACAGCTGGGAATTAAAAAGTCATCATAGGGAAAGGGGACGGTACCTCAGGTTCTTGCAACACCATAGGAGCCATTTCATTATCATTAAATACTGTTAAACAAATGCAGAGACTTTATCAAATGACCAAAATATGTCCTCTCCGTGCATCGTGACATCATGTCCTACTTCTCTCAAGTTCTCAACAAAGTCTCGCAGGCAATCGTTCCCCGACAGCCTTGCTAGGTCCCCTGTTTTCATGGCCTCACCTTCATGTCCTACAGGAAACCACTCAGCAGTGCAATAAGTTTCGCGAAGAGGGTCAGCGCCATTGGAGAGAAGCCACTTGACTGTATCCTTCGCTCGCCCGCCAACAGCGTGGTGGATCGGTGTCCATCCGTAGAAATCGGCGACATCCAACAAGCATGCCATAGACCCGGGATCGCTTTGCGTGCTAGTTCGCAATTTATACAAGCTAGCTAGCGCTTCCAGGGTCATCGCATTGTTCATCGATGCGGCTATGTGGAGTGGATTTTGTCCTTGATTAGTTACACATTGGTCGAAACGAGTTGATGCTCCTAGCCGATGCATTTGGTAGACATCTTGGGCAGTCCCATATGCTGCACACCTATGCAAGGAAGTCCAGCCAACAGAGTCTTTCGCATCGCCGTCAAATACCAAGTATTCCTCAAACATTGGGTAATACACCGTATTACTTGTACACTTACTAACGTTAAACAAATAATGGAGGATGGACCATCCTCTGCCTGAGATATATGCGAGGTCTGCATTATATTGTAAAAGAATGCGAGCTATATTCGGTTTATCGAGTGCCAGTGCCATTTGAGTCGGACTTCTGTGGCAACTTTTAGTAAAGGGTTATCTATACATTCTCATGACCACTCACGTATTGTATATTCCACATGGAACGTTTGAATCTGCGCCTTCTCGTAACAAAAGTTGGACAAGCTCTTCAGATCCTGCCTGGATGGCAATCTTCAACACAATTAGCTCACAGGAACTGGAAACTAGATATCCAGAACTTACACCAAGAAGACTCATATTACTAATAGTCATGTCATTTGGCCTGGCAGCTCCTGCTACCAGAAGCTTTCTGACACGTGTGCTATCGCCAATTTCACATGCTTTCACTACTTCTGCATCGTCTGGGATCAAGTTTCGGATTGATATGTTCCATGGTATTATCGATTGAGCTGAAGGCCAATATAAATGCGCAACGATGGGATATCCAAATATTCTCACTCGAAGACTTAACGAACAGCGATACTTCTTTCTACTTATTTGATGATATTGTATGTTGAAGCCTTCGTTATAGGACCATGTTTTGAACAATGAGGCCTTCGGCGAGTAGGGAATGGCTGTTGTGCTATTGGGAGTTGCTGCTAGCAAGTGGCAGTGCTGGGATGCAAACTCATGCCTTAGATCCAATAATCTTTTGGAAGTTAAACTCTGTTGCTCGGCAAATTCTCTGATGGCCGAGTTCATTGAAGTGTTTGCGTGGCTATAGTGAATACGAAGAATCAGCAACTATGCAAAACAAGCCAGAAATTAGAACCATTACATCAGGTATATTAGAAATGTTGCATTGAGGAAGTCGACTGTACGCTGTAGTTGCCCTTCAATATCACTGATGAGCTCCTTCTTAGAGGCGAGTTGAATGTCTGACCAGGTTCGTGAAACGAATGTCTTTCCTTGTTTGTGTTTGGTAGCTCTCTTTAAGACATTCTCAAGCGAATCCAAGGTATTTTGACATGTCGACAAGGCATCTAAAATATTCTTTGAGAAAAAAGTATCCTCATGCTGTGTTATCTTTTGTGGATCGAGAACAGTCTTGACGCTATTCGCAAGATTACATAGTTGCTCAATAACAACCCTGAGCCGAACAATTTCAGATGGTGCATCAGATATTAAGTCGAGGAATCGCTTGATGCCAAGGGCACTCCGCCCAAGCGCAGACGTGAGTGACACAACCGTGATGATATCAACCGTAAGACTTAGCGGATTCATATCAATTTATTATGGTCGAAGGGCATGAAAACTCTTGAATGTGGATCAGAACCAGAGAGAGGGCGGCACTTAAAAAAGCCTAGTTGAACTGAACAGCAGCACCGTGGGACAACGTGATTATAATGGCGCACAAAGTGCATTTGTTTTACACCGACAGAGAAGAATCATTCGCCGGTCGGCTACATACGGGCTGCTTATTCGCAACGTAGTCCAGCGTCAGCAAGACCGTGTTTTAGGGCACCGATTCGAATGAAAATGCTCTTTTGGCAATCTTCTACGCAGGTTAGGGTGACTTAACTGCTACTGGTTTCAAGTTGTTGTAGACTGCTTGTAATCTCAGGAAACGTTGATCAGTAGCTGGCCAATATTCTACCTCTTGTTCTGGGGCCTGTATATCATGATTCTAGGGTGATTGCCCATTTCCTCCTTTGTTGGCATCTACGTCTCTTAGCTTGGGAGTGATAGCCTCTGGTTGGGCTGACATTGTCCGTGTCCAAGTAGCATGATCACATGCCCCGAGATATTCGAAGCGGGGCAATAGTACACCCTCATTGCCTGGGTACCTAAGTCGTTAGGCACAAACATTAATCGTTATCCAGCTTCTGACCACCTCCAGGTCTTTCTCCATAGGAATCTCGGCAGACAGATACGTGTAGGTACATGATTGTGCGAATGTGCTGACTGTTGCCGATGTTTTGAGTCGCAAAGATGGGTGGCATCAATAAAGGATCCATGCACAAAAAAACTTGTTTCATACCTGCATCCACATGTAATGCTGATATATGACAACAAACCTCTTATAGCGGTGACGTACTCAAAACCCCTCACATCGTGTGCTTCGAGCAACTTGTCCGGAAGCAAGGAAAACAATCATATTAGAATTCCGCTATCAGTAAGTATAACACATGGTATTCTTTTTCTTAATATCAGTCTTTTTCTCCTTTCCTTATTTGCTTTTCTCAAAGGATACGTCGAATATGGGCGTGGCTGGGCTGCGTTCTTGGGGCCCACACACATGCCTCTTTTTTTTTTAGTTTTTCAGCGCTATTTCATATTTACTGCAACCGCCACGTAGCACATTTGGGGTCAATGCTCTCCCCCTGCACCAGATCATTGGTCAATAGACATTGCCTGTCATGTTTCGCTGCCAATGGCCCATGAGTACAGCCAAATCCACGCCCTGGTCTGCCAGAATCACGCCCATAGTACATTACCCAAAGAACAATAGACAGCCAGATCAGCTTCAAAATATCACTTATTATACTGGCGGGGAGCTTGACCAGTTATATAATAATTGCCCATCTAAACAGTAGAATGATTTTTCTTAATAGTAAATATTGTATGAGAGGGTAAATATTTTGTATCTTAACCTTATGTACCTATCAAAAGATACGTCTCTTTACAATCTTGCTGTTGTAGGCAATTCATAGGGGCCACCATACCCGAAGATAATCAAATGGGCGTGATTCTGGCAGACCAGGGCGTGGATTTGGCTGTACTCATGGCCGAAACGCAGAGGGTGATCCTAGTGTGACAGGCCTGCTATATGTGACCACCTAAGGTCGGTCTGCCCTAAGCGGCCGACCGGGTGATATAAAACATTGCACGCAAAAACTATGAGCATTTTCAAAATGTCCGATTCAACTACCCATCTTTGCTAATATAAGGGGGAATAAAAACTGGAGAAGGATTCTTGAAAATCCAACAGATCATAGGTGTTTGTTTTATAAGAAGCAATAGCAACTATTTGCTAGTTTAGTGAGGTGTTAAAGTGAGGATCTGGCGAATAGACGCATATCTCCCCCCCCTTTAAATTAGAATAATTGTTCAAGCGCCAGGTAATTAAGTCCCCACTTCGGTCTTGGCATTTCTCTTATGCTGAACATTGGGCATTTAAGGCGTGGAGGAGTCTTCCACACCTCCATCTTTGCCCACTCGCCTTGTTTACCAACTCTTTCATGGAAGTCGGTGACCTACGTGGAGAAGCTTCAATATCTCTCACTTTATGGGATGCACATTTCCAGCTTCATTTGATTGACATTCAAATAATTGGCCATTGCCACATTTGAGGTACGGTAGGTAGAAGGTCCTCCCTGGTGAGTTATCAACCCTAGAACAGATTGTGAATACCTTACATAAAAGAGACATAAGACCAGTTTCCTCGTCGGACTCGCAGGTGGAACGAAACTCGTACCAAACACTTGGACACCCCCAGTTTGAAAATTGGTTGGCTTTGGAATTTTATTCGCAGAAGATGGCATCTGACCCGTCTTTGGGTTTCAGCAAGAGTCGGCTTGGTACAGATTAGCCCCAGCCTAACCAAAGGATCCGGCTTTAACTAATACGCTCTATCAGATGCTAAGCCTAGGCTCGATCCCGTCCAGAAGCCACGGCGATTTTTTCGAGTTGGAAGGGTTTTCGCGATGCGCTGGGTTGAACCGTACTCTGAGCGCGAATCTCAATCGAGCAATCAACACCCGACTGGTTCTCATGAACCAGACGTCTTTTCTGAAATCCGACGGTTTATTGTCGTTCACGAGAGTCACGGAGCATCGCAATGCGTCCCTATACATACCTACGGTGGGAGAGGATTGCGCAAGTCCAATATCAAGATCGAGGACCACGCAAGAGTCTTCCGGAATGACGACGAACACTCGACCCCGCCCTCGGAACCACGGCTGAGAGAACCGATTGGGGTTGTGATTGATAAAAACAGTGAATTCCAGCGAATTCATCCTGAATCTGTGGCGAATTTTGGGAAAGTCTATACTGTGGAACATGATGTCGCAGTCGCCAATATTGGGCATGTTGTCAGAGCTCATAACTATCGTTTGCAACTCAACTGGGCCTCGTCTCGCAGTCAAGCCATTGCGGCTCCAGGCAGCTTCGGGGATGATGAGACTATGTTCCTAGCACCTCCATTGACAAGTTCTGAATCTATTTCACCCATCTCGAATACCACAGCCGATTTAAGCGAGATGCCTAAGAAGAACCACAACCAGTCAACGGTTGATCCGACGAGTGACTATACAGTACTCATTTTATGCGCACTTTCTTCTGAAATGGCTGCAGTAATGGTTGTGCTTGATGAGGAAAGACATATGTCAGCCAATGAGCAATATCAGCCTGACCACGATGACATATTGGGCCGTGTGAAAAATCACAATGTCGTCCTTGCCAAGAGACCCGCAGTAATGTTCGGTGTAGAAGCAATCTCCGGGGTAGTTCAAGAGATGTTGCAGACTTATTCATTTATACGCTTCGTGTTAGTGGTCAAGACTAGGAACGAATTCCTGTTACAAAGACGCAAAGACGGGCGTGGTGAGGAAAGGATCAGTCCAATCACTTGGGCAAAAGGTAAAGTAGAACGATCTGCAACTTTCCGGTCAACAAAGCCAATCAGGCCACCATCCAACGTTTTCATCAAGGCTCTGAGTCGCTTACAAAACCAACTGGAGTGGGGAGAAAGGCAGATTGGGCGTGACATATCTGAGATACTCAGAAAGTATCCAGCAATAAGAAGAAAGTATGATTCTCTCCCTCCGCTCACCGAGCTTCCACCTCAACAACAAGATTGGGACCATTTTGCTCTAAAACGTGACGAGAGCATTTACGGAATCCACTCATCTAAGGTTGGAGGAGCCGAAGCGCCTGAAAGCCACCAGAGCAACTTCGTTTTAAACGGTCAAATTCGTGATAGTGTGGCAGAGTATTCGCTGTCCGAAGAACTCACTGTGTCTTGCTCGGAGGCAGGCGGTGCTGGGACAATCTTAGATTTCTCATTTTTAGAGATCCAAGGGATATACGACCATTCCAATTCTTACAAGAAGAATCAGGGGTGGCAGGTCTATGCGGCTGCTGCCGCCGCGGCATACGCCAAGGTGCTTCTGGGTACCATAACAACAGAAGACGTTAGACAGGAGAAGCTTGTTTTGCAGTCAGATTTGTGTGAGTACCTTTATTTCCTATTCCGATAAGCTATTTTAAGCAACCACGTAACTTGGACTAAGTCACTACTGCAGATGAGATAGACGAAGAGCAGACTCAATGCCATCGAGTATTGAAAACTTCAAATTATGAAAATTTTAAGGATCTAAATCCGAACCGAGTTTCGAACACTTGCGAGTGGGTGCTGTATCGCTCAGAATATGAACAATGGCTACAGAGCTCCCAAGATTTACTACTATGGTTCTCAGCGGATCCAGGTTGTGGAAAGTCGGTGTTATCGCGGTTTCTCATCGATCACAACCTTCAACATACAGAGAAGCACTTCGTGTGCTACTTTTTTTTTAAGGACAATACGATGCAGGATCGCCTTGCAGTAGCCTTATGTGCTCTTCTACACCAAATCTTTCACTACCGACCACAGCTTCTCCGGCTCGCCATGGACGCGTTTAGGAAAAATGGCGAGAAACTACAGAATGAAGTTGATGAGCTGTGGCGGATATTCGTCACAGCTGCTAAACAGATTTACTCGCACAGTGTTATTTGTGTCCTCGACGGTCTCGACGAGTGTCAAGAAGATGATCAAAAAAAGCTCTTTCAATTGCTTGGGAGCTTTTACAACACGCCCAGACCTGTCAAAGGTCCCCAACTAAAGTTTTTGATCACTAGCCGACCTTATCTGGACATCGAATATCTATTTCATCAGCTTCCGTTGATTAGATTAGATGGTGAAGAATGCAGCGACGCTATCAGTAAAGACATCAATCTCATGGTCAAAGATGGGTTGTGCAAACTCAACCTGAGACCAGATGTGCAAGACTTGTTGGAAAACCGTCTGATCACACCATCAAATCGGACATATCTTTGGGCACACCATGTGTTGGAGGACCTTCGGGATCCAAGACATAAACAAACCAAAAAGGGGTTCGAAAAAGCACTCAAGTCTCTTCCGAAACCGTTGGAGGTGGAATATGACAAAATTCTTAACCGTGTCAAGCACAACCGTCGGCACAAAGCGGAGATCCTTCTTCGGATTGTAGTGGACGCTTACCGCCCTCTTACGCTCTCAGAACTGGACGTCGCCTTTGAATTGGCAACAGGGGGGCAAGACGCCCAAACACATGACGATCTTGACCTTGGTCTTGATGGGGCTTCCATAGCGTCTCGGCTACGAAATCTCTGTGGGCTCTTCATCTATGTAGACGACTCCCGGATTTTTCTCATTCACCAATCAGCGAAGGAATATCTTGTGAACATCCACTATCCTCGTCTTGCGTTAGATGAGTCCCGGCCACATTCTCAAATGGTAAAATCACCGAACAAGCTTCTCGCCAATATATGCGTTCAATATCTCTCTTTAAAAGACTTCAGCTATGATCTTCACGATGTAAATTCCAACGACAAGGAGAGTTTTTACCCTTTATTGGAGTACTCTGCCATATATTTGGCAGATCATTTTCGCCAAGCAACAGTGGACGACGACAAGTTGTCGGCACATATCTATGAGCTTTATGATGACCACAGCCAAAGGTTTGGAAACTGGTATCAAATATCTCAGGCTACAAATTCCTTCAAGGGAGCGCCAAAGACATCTCTACAATTAGCAGCATTCAGTGGTCACCTCGAAATGGTTTCGCATTTTCTAAAAACGAAAGAATTTCAAAAGGACACAGAACTCTGGAATATGGGAGAAGCCCTATATTGGGCAGCCCTAGGAGGCAACGAACAGATCGTAAACATCTTAATTGAGAATGGATCAGATGTCAATGCAAACATCAGCGAGCCCCTACCAACGCCAAGCGGGGAGTGCGATAAGCTGGACTTTATGCTACTTGACAGTGGCGCGGATGATATTTCACGCTCATTACTAACTGCCTCTTCAAAAGACCACTTGAGGATTTTGCGGCTTCTTGTCGACAACTATGTATACTTGAACAAGCAAGCAAAGTTCGATGTTGATTCTCTCAGCAATGCATATGCAGGATACCAGAAGAGCCATGGACGTCTTTTGCTTGATTGTCAAGATACCAATGCACATTTCGCTTTCTATGGCAATGCGCTCCAGGCTGCAGCTCAAGGAGGTCATACTGGGGTCGTGCAGCTCTTGCTTAATCGAGATGCAGACGTCAACGTTGGTGGTGGTTTCTTTGGAAATGCTCTTCAGGCTGCAGCTCGAGGAGGTCATAGCAGGGTTGTAGAGCTTTTACTTGAGCGGGGGGCTGATATCAATGCGCCTGGGGGGTTCTATGGGAGTGGCCTCCAGGCTGCAGCTCGAGGGGGCCATAAGATCATTGCAGAGCATTTACTTGACAGAGGCGCGGATGTCAATACATCTCGGGGCTTTTTTGGTACTGCTCTTCAGGCTGCAGCAAGGGTAGGTCATAAGAAGATTGTACGGCTTCTGATTACTAAATACGCAGATATTAACGCACAGGGTGGTTTATACGGCACCGCGCTTCACGCTGCTATTGCAGGCGGCTATGAAGACATTACCATGCTTTTTCTTGAGAAGGGTGCAAATCCCTATGCACAAGGTGGCTTTTACGGCAGTATTTTTGAGGCTGCAACTCAAACACACCACCCGAGGATCGTACAGCTCCTCAACGAGAAGGGTTTCAATGATGCTCAGGGCGATCATCGCCAAACCAGGCATGGATCATTTCAGAAATTCGACAATGCAAGCGCAGATATGCGGGTAGATGGCAACGACCTTCCTACAGGCGCTGATTTAGCTGGATTTGATGATGGTCGCAGGGAAGATTTTATCCTGCGTGCCCACCAGACATATCAACCTCATCATACATCCCCTTCTCATCCTCATTTGGCTTCTTCTGCTCATCTGCAGAATGAAGAATCATCCAGGCCACCTAAAAAGCGGAAATGGCGCTCTTGAGACAAGAAGCCCACCTCAATTTGTCTATGTCCCCATCTTCACCCCCTCCTCTACTCATCCTCATCTGGCTTCCTCGGTTCTTCATCCGGCTTCCTCTACTTATCCTCATTCCACTTCCTCTACTCATCAATGAGATCACGATCCATCCAGACCACCTGAAAAGAGCAAATAACTCCCTTAAGACAAGAAACGGCCTTCTATATAGGCACATCTTCATCGGGAGCATTACCTGTAAATTCTGTGTTTCGACCCTGGATTTTATATTTCGCCCCTGGATTTTATGTTTCGCCCCTGGATTTATGTCTCGCCCCCGGAATTTATGTTTGACTTGATACCAAATGGTATTAAACAAACACCACTTACGACAATTCACTCAACATAACACAAGGCATCAAAGACAGTGATGTTTCAAGACGAAATGCCGCAGCCCTTGCAGACCACGAGATTAGAGACCCAGGCTACATTCTTGTGGATCTGGTATTGCTTGGTACGAACGTGCAAGGCAATGCCTGCAAACCAATCCTAGAGACGAGAGAGCTGTGTAGGGGAGTCAGTGTGGACAGGATCTGGCACTCCTCAAGGTAGCTTGAGTCTGTGATTACTGATCGCATTTACCAGATGAAGGTGAATAGGATCAAACTCACCTTCTTGAGTTAGTTCGAGGCTGTAGCTGTTGATCGTGTTGATCACCATCATGGCGCCTAGGATCAGACTTATCTGTTCGAGGTAGCTTGAGTCTGTAGCTGTTGATAGTATTTATCTAGATCGCGGTCAGTGGTCTCAAGGAAGGGTCTGGCTTAGCTGCCCGATGCTGCAGCTGTTGAGTGTAGTCAACTGGATTGCGGTCAGCGGGATCGAGGAAGGGTCTGACTTACCTATCTAAAGTCTATTCGCAAGAGTTAGTGTGGGATATTTACCAATTCGGCTAGCACTGAAAAATATTTGATTCATCCACTTTCCCAATAGTTTACAAAACTACCACTCGCCCAATATCTTCCTAGCTAACAATATTCTGAAGTGATGGGTCGAGCATCAGATGGAGTTAATTTTCCCACGGACCAGGCAACTGAGTGGGGAGGTAAGAAAAGTAATCTGGAAGTGGAAACTATCACTGGTCTACATCCTTCTCGTAAAAGGGGGGGCTTGAGTGGAGAAGGAGGTCCTGTTAATTGCCGGGCAGAAGCGAGTCGTTCTAGAACTACCACGCAGGCAGGACAAGCTTTCAGGTCAGTTACGGCAAAGCGGTAGATGGCGGCTGTAGAGCCACTACTCTCGGAGATGGATGGATGTTTCCGTACCAAATTGCGAACACATGGACATGGAAAGTCGGGTCAAGTGCCGAAGCCACTGGTTTGTTGAGTAGGAGGCTGACAATTCTAAAAATTGACTCCCCCGACCTCACCCTTGCATGAAGAAGTTTCTGGCGAGGTCGCTATGACCCATAAAATATCTACCTAATATGGAAATTTCGTAATAAAATGAAGATTGCCGAGAAAAGTGGCAAACTGTTTGGTGATCCACGAGGCCCTTTGTAGGCAACAGGCCAAAGCATGCGCATACCGATGTCTTATTGTCATTTCAATCGTCAGTATTCAAGAAGAAACAGCACAAATCTCTTGATTTATTTTTCTAGACATTTGCTGGATTCCACGGCTGCACCATGGGAATATTTCGGGCTTGCTGAAGCACCTGGACCAGCATGCGAAGGCGGCGGTGTCAGCTTCAAGATGCTGAGAACATGAACCCTGCCAAAGTCCCACATAAGACCTAGACAAGTGACAGGTGCCTAAACACTACTTGAAATAACCTAGATAGGTAAGTTCAACGCGGAGCTCATGTAAACGTACTGCCCAATACCATGAGGCAGGCCTCAAGGTCTAGATTTGGGGCAGCAGAAATTACATTTGGCGGCCCACTAACAGTTGCAAATCTATTCTTAAAAAGAGCGTACTTCATGGCAGAAAGAGCAAAGATCCTTAGCAACCGAGAGTACAACAATCATCTTAACTACCACTACTACCGATACCTCAAAGCCAGAGGTATGATAAAACGATAGCAAAGTTATAAAAGGTAGACCTTACATTCTTTAATTTATGTGTGATCAATACACTAATTTGGGAAAGGTCAGCTATGCATTTGTCGGCCCGTTGGCGAAATTTATCATCATGGGGCCCAGTAGCCCGTGGGCTTTCGGCATTCATGGTTCTTCGGCATTCAGGGTTCTTCGGCATTCATGTGTCTTCGAGCTTACCAATGAGGAAGTTAGGTAACTACCTAGTCAATCTATACATCTGCCTAATATTTGAAGCAAGTACAGTCCCTGTCTAGACAGAGAATCCCTGGCTTAATGAACGCTACAGTAGAACTCAATAAGCCATGATGTTTGAGGTGCTCTACTATACCAGTACATTGGCAATTTTTCAAAGGCAACTAGCACTAATTGATTCTATTTTAGTTTAGTACAATATTCTACTGTGGAGGTAAGAGTTTCTTAAAACGGAGCTTGGTATAAATACTCTCACTCTGTCCTTTCTGAATATTCTACATCTTAACCACTATCAATATTTCTTCTATTACAATCTATTCCTACCCTCAAGATGAAGTTCTCAGCTCTTATTCCTTTCTTTTTGCTTTCTACCGGCATAGTAGCACGTCAATCTACTGATCCTGACGCGCTCATTGCTAGGGGTGAGTATCTTATTGCCCGAGGAGAGCGCCTCATTGCTCGAGCCAGCAGTAGCAAAACCAAAGACCCAAAGAAGGGTAAAAAGGAACCTCCTGCTGTTAAGTCAGGATGGATGGGCGGGGTAAGACTTCTATTAACGTCTTTATAATATAGCCTTTACTAATTTCAGTAGCAATGCAATCCGGATACGCAGATATGCTCAGTGATTGGAGCAAAGACTGCTAGTCCAAGGCATGGAAACCACATTGTCGGCACGAGGCAATGCAGCCCTACCTACTACGTAAGTACTAGTTCCAACTTCTCGTTTTGGTTTCCAAGTCTACAAGAAGCTAACTATTCTTAAGTGCCCTCAAGACCCTAACTTCCGAGGTTGCCAGTTTGCGCCAACAAACCGAGCCGACCCTTACGCTCAGTGTGGTCTTCCAACAAATACAGCAAGGAGATGATGAGTTACTTTGGAGAGGGTTTTATCGGACCTTATCCTCGAGCGTTTTAGGAGGTTATACTCTATGAAGAGTAGAGGTTTAACTACTAGTGCAGGGATAAATCATGTGTAGTTATGTGTGTGTGTGTGTGTGTGTGTATTTAACGCCGGGGAATCCCTGGTGAGGGCAAAGGGCGTCTAACTACTACTATTCTAGTGGTACTTATACATACGTCGTTGCCCTGGAAGTATTTTCCTTTCTCCCAGTTAGCTAGTTAGAATTAGTTTTAGTCCATCAATCTATTTTATCTTTATTCTTTGTCCTTAGCAGACGTCAAATGCTAATAAGGCAATCCATGTGTTGGGCGCTTCTACTTGTCTGTAATTATATGTAGTTAGAGATAGCCAGGCGATAACCACTCACTCTTTTCTAGCTAACCTGTTGTTAGGTTGCTGTAGTATGGTCTCTGTAATAATAGATCTACTCCGCAACTCCAGCACAATCTCGACCCATCTTTGAGTGTCAGTAAATCCAATTAATATTTACACCACTATGCTCGACGGCACTGCACTGAATAATTGGAGTCTTCTAGTACTCAGTCCACTCCATGAAAAAGCTCTCGAGGTATAACTACTTGCCTATTCGACTAGTGCTAAGGAATATCGATCTATCCACTTCCACGATGCTTTACAAAACCTGGGCAATGCCACTCGCCACAATCACCGGCAGTCACAATGCGGAAGCTTTGAAACATACACCAAAGAGCGGAAATGATGCGGGATAAGATGGGTCTACAGGCAGCGGAAGTGTGGGCGGGTTGCTTACATCGGCAATTACCCCTGAGTCATGGCCGCTGTTCAGAGTAAGCAATTGGTCTCATACTGATCTCGCCAAGGAGCATTCTTCAGATCAATCTAAAACCTACTTCTACGTCAAAAAAAAGCGCCAGCCTATTGAGCATATTCAAACGTCCCTGAGTTTCGAAGGCTGCCAAATATATGTTTTGTTGGTGGGTTGGACCTCTGGAAAATGCCAAGTTTCTTTGAGATCCATTTATTTTAATATTGAGGCCCTAGCTTGGTTCTTGATATGCGTCATTACGGCCCAGGGGTCTTGTTTTAGTTTCGTCGCGTCTGAGGAGTGAAAATACAACATCCCAGACCATCACAACCCAATTCTCGGATGTTGCTAAGCACAATGCATAGCAGTCTCCGCCAGAAAGCCTGCTTGGCCTGCTCAGTCTCCAAGCGGGGCTGCGACAAGCAGCTTCCCGAATGTCAGCGCTGCCTAGATAGGCACCTGGATTGTGTCTACCCACAGTCCAAGAGGCGGTATAGGGACAGCGCATTGGAGGACGACCAGGCGTACCATCTCCCATCTTCGCATGAGTTTTTGAACCTCAATTTATTAGCGGACCGCTTTGACCACGAGCCTTGGGGTGCAATTAACGCCCCCAACTTTGTTCCCGTTGTACCAGATGTTATGTTTCCTTTCGTTCAGACCCCTTCGACGGGTGGAAATACACTATCGACTCACAGTCTGACGCATGACAGGACATCTCCCTCAGACACCTCTACCCACTGGTTTCTTCAGGGCGATACTTGGGAGATAGGCCGTGTCACCAAAGATACTGATTGTGTGGTTGACGTCGAACTTGAACTGAAGTCTTTTATCCAGTCTGTGGCTCAAATGCTCCAATCTTGGGTCAAGAATGGCCACAATAGCTTCATACATCGGCGACTGTACGAGAAAGGTCTACCTACCTGCCTTCAGGACGCTTTCACAACACTCACAACATACAACGGCCGGAACTCGGCAATAGAAGAGGTAGTACTGCAGATTGCCCTGGACCGCTTAGCCGCACTCACCCGCCAAGGCCCGCCGGCAACCAGCGGTGCGGAAGGCATACTGGCCCACCTCGCACGTGTCCAGTCCCTTTTCATCTATGAGTTCATAATGCTGTTCGACGGCTCAGTACGTGTTCGTGCATCCGCCGAGAAGCAACTCCCGCTCCTTCGACAGTGGCTGTTCCAGTTGTGGGAGGTTGTCAAGGAGTATCGAGGTGAAGAAGGCCAACCGAATCATGACCAACCGGCCGAGACTGAGCTCGACAGTGAATACAACGCATGTGTAGAGCAATGGAGACTGTGGATTTTGGCTGAAAGTGTCCGGCGCACCTATGCGGTTGTCGAGTGCATCACCAACGTTTTTGAAGCGATGACCAGAGGCTGGGCCGCATGCGAAGGTGCACCTATGATCACAGCTCGCAGCGGCTTGTGGGAAGCCGAATCTGCATTAGAATGGTCTGAACTCTCTTGTTCTAAATCCCCGATTCTGATCACCTCTCTACGACCCATCCCGATAATGGCACAGTATGAAGCTGAAGAAATTGACGAGTTGGTAAAAGAGGTCTGGGCAGTCATAGTCGGCTCGGACAGGATACAATACTGGAGTAACAGAAAATCCAGGGCGAAGTGATATCCGACAACCAAAGTCAAAAGCCCTTAGGAGATGTTCAACATCAAATTAATACGATTTTCTCCCTCACTTCAGTCTTGACATAACGGAGGATTCGAATATTAGAAAGAAAATCATCTCAAAACCTCGTTTGCTAGAAAGACGCTTAGGCCATTAAGACGTCCTAGGAACAATCTTACCGTGGGCACAACTAGGTATTGCCTACCGTGATGCTGAAAACCCACGATGAAATTGAGCGGAAGATGTATGACAACATTGCGGGAGATGTCTTCAAGTTGTGGATACTTGCGGAAGTTGGTGGAGAACTCGCGGAGCTCTGTGGGGAACCTGCGCATGAGCTCCGGGACAGTGACCACCCATTATACATAAGCTCAGCAAAGGCCCCGGGGCTTTATGTGACATATAAAGAAGAGGGGAGTCAAAGCCTGATGAAATCAGAATTCGGTTCCCCTCAAGTTAATATTAACAATCTCTAATCCTAGCATCTCTCAAAAATGTCCTCCAAAACACCTCCCAAGTTTATTCTTGGGACCTTCAGTGTATGTATCGCCTTCCACTAATTAACATGCACTCTAACCAAGCAAGTACAGGTCGGTGACCCCCATACGTTCCCTGGAATAGGAATAGTACATTTCCACACCGAAGAAGACGTGAAAGGACTATTGGATGCATTCTATAAGCGTGGCTATAGAGATGTTGACACAGCTCGCAACTATGGTGAATCTGAAGCGTGTCTCGGCAAGGCCGACGTTACATCTCGGTTTACTGTTCACACAAAAGTCAGAAGTGGCCCACCTGGGGCACATGAACCTGCAAAGATCAAGGCAAGCATCGAGGAATCACTTGGCGCTCTTCAATCATCCAAGGTGGAGACCATGTTTCTCCATACGCCTGATCGCCAGACACCGTTTGAAGACACCTTGAAGGCGATGAACGATGCTTTCGGGCAAGGGAAATTCAAGAAACTCGGGATATCTAACTACTCAGTTGCAGAGGTGCAGAAGATCCTAGATATCTGCGAGCAGAATGATTATGTTAAACCTAGCGTATACCAAGGGCAGTACAACGCTATGGTGAGGGGAGGGGAGAAGGAACTATTTCCTCTCTTGCGCAAAAATAATATTTCTTTCTTCGGCTTCAGGTATTTGTTTTCAACAGCCATTATCAGTCCCTTACTAACCTTCGGTATTAGTCCTGCCCTAGGCGGACTTCTTTCAGGCCATGTTTCCATGTCCAGACGCTGGCAAGAAGATGTAAGTGTCGATCTGAACTCTACGAAGTTAACGCCAGTCTAACTTGAGAAGACTATTGTCGGGAAAATGTATGTTCCATTCTATAGTCATTCTTCTGTTCAAGCTTCTGCAGCATTCATTCGAGCTACGGCTCAAAAACACGATATCAGCGGCCACGCTGCTGCGCTGCGATGGACCGCGTTCCACAGCGTCTTGGACGGAGAGTGTGGTGATGGATTGATCTTTGGCGTGTCGAAAATCCAACATCTCCATGAGTCTCTTGATGCATTTGAGGCCGGACCGCTTCCGGCTGAACTTGCAGAAGCTATTTCTGCAATCTACGATACAGTCGCTGGTAACGAACCCCCATTCCACATTTAGGTTCCCTACCCAAGTCATATTGTTCAAGCAAGTTATATTTTATCAAAGGTTGCTGCTTCTCCAACCTCTAGATGTAAAATGCAATCTGTTAGAGTTCAATGGGCGACCTTTTCTGTGCCGTGTTGTTGTATTTGCGCCTCATCGTCTGTTTCAATAAAAGCAATAAACTTACACTATAGGGCTTTCCTCTCCCTATTCTTATTGGTAACTTCCCTGGTTCTTGCAGCGGATTAGATCTTAGCTCAGATACCGTACTGAATCAACCTCACATGCATTAACATAGGGAAACTAATTAATGTAGCTGTAGAGACAACCACCACTAAATGTAGAGCACTCAATAGCAGCTATGATTATAGGGTGTAGACTCTTAATGTTGGGTGACAGCAAATGAGAGAATTATACAGTTATGCGGCAGCTGCTAAAATAAAAAGGGGGCGGGTTCCCAGATAATAAGAATTTAACAACTTGACACCATACCCAGTATCAAAATACATTTCACTTTCAGCCTTTTTGCCCGGCTGCGAAGCTTGTGCCCGGCCACACATAAGGTTCAACACCTAGTGTTGGATGACATAATAACATTGTAGGAACCGGGAAATTGAGGCCCAATGCGTGTCTTCAACTATCTCGGCCATATAACAAGGGCAATTACAAACACTGATTTCTAGGGTGTTATAGTCAGGAGAGATTAGGCAGCTATCAAAGGTGGGTCTGTCTCTGTCAGGCGACGTTGCAGAATTATAATCGAAGCGGGGGTTTACCCAAGTGTCTTTGCGCACATCACCTTTGTAGGGTAGGCTTTTGGGGAGCAGTCTAGTGGATTGGCGAAGTTCATGGATGTCGAAAGTAAGATTTTGGTTAATATGTTGAATAAGATAGAACTATGTCAGTTGACTTATATGAACTATCTTAACGCCATAATGAATCAAGGATCTCCAACACTTCCTTTTCCTCTAGCTAAAACCTTGCCATGCCAAAACCCCAACATAGTTGCTCTAAGAGACTATACATATCTGTAGCCAAACACTCTTGCTTTCGTTGGATGTGTAATCGTCCGGCTAATTCAAAGTCCACCAAGTAAGCCTATGTTTTCAAATGACTGAGAAAATTGCAGTGGGTTGAAGAAGATAAATACTCATACCATTTAGTATACCAGGCTTCCAAGGATCACTCGAGGTTGTTCCATGTCAGTTTTTTAGAGCCTTCTATAGAGCCTTCTGGATGCTGTGGATCGGGATTTTTTGGCCCAAATGGCCCGGGAACAAATGGCCCGGGATTTTTTGGACCGGGATTCTTTGGATCGGGATTCTTTGGCCCATCTGGTGTGGGATTTCCTGGATTTCCTGGATTTTTTGGATTTCTCGGCCCATCTGGCCCGGGGTTGTTTGGGTCCGGCTCAGGAAGGGGAATATTACCATCACTCATAGTTGGAAGGCTTAAATTGTATTTTGTTATATAAATCGGGCACTTGTAAAGATTTGAGGAGTATCTTGGAGAGGTAGAAACAAACCTTTCTTTCATAAACAGGGATATATAAAGGACCCTTTATATATCCGACTGTATAGCCTCAGAGAATATAGGGCGAGGAGGTTTAATTGGCTGTCGCTAACTCTTCCTCGCAAGTCAACCTTGTGACTGGGTGTGAATACAGGGCGGGATAATTTCTATTGGTTCTCTCTAGGTCTTACTACGAAGGCAACTTTGTAGCTGAATGGGAATACAGGGCGAGTTCAGCTTATTGGCTCTGGTTGCTTTTTCCTTGAAGCGGGGTTGTTCTTTGTTCATGTGATTGACGAGCCATATGAATGTGTAACTTTGCATAACGCCCGTAAGCAGACATGTGACGTCTATAAGGTTGTTGGGCCACTATTAATTGATGATGATTGAAGCCTAACTTGGTTGCATGTATGATGTAATGCTGTGATTATTTCTTACCTCTCCCCTCTTTCTCGTCGTAATGTGCCCAAGTCTCATCCAATTCATTATCTAACCTACTCTTCAATTATGGATCCTTTCAGTGCTCTTGCTTCTGCTATTGCTATAGCAGGACTTGCAGAAAAGATTATCACAAAATCTGTTCTTGTGGTTAACAACTTTCGACACGCACCCTCCGAACTGGTTTCATTGACAACTCGTGTTCATATTCTCCAAGATCTGGTCAGACGTGTCCAGCTCCGACGTCAGAAACTATGTCTGGCAAAGGAAATAGAGGTTTCAGTGTATAATTGCTTCATCGAGGCAGAGCAAGTCTTGGCAGAGATTATCAATCAGTCTGAAGAATATACCAAGCCATCACAAGGAAAAGACAAGCGGCTCCGGTTAAAATGGGCTTTCAAAGGAAGCCATCAGATGTCAGTCTGGGATGTCCGCCTTCAAGGGATAGTGAGCTCCCTTTACGGTATCTTTTTATTGATGCTATTGTATGTATACGCCACAAGAGTACTAGGAGGTTAGTGCTACTAATCGATTTCCCCAGGGACGGACAAGATTCAATCTTGGCTAAGCAGGAAGAATTCACATCAAGCCAACATTCTTCCAATATCTACCATCTTATCCCGATTGTTGATCCCGATGCGAAAAACACAAACAAAACACGTCAGTCCGCTTGCATCAAAGCAGGCACACCTAGCCGACACATATGGACCAGGCGTAGTGCGAACTGGCTTTGGTTCTTGGGTTTCTTGTGGTTTATCCAACGTCGAGAAGGTGAAGAGTCAAAATTTCTCCGTATCGCAGCCACCCTTGTACCACCACGACTCTGGTTTGAGAGAAAAATTATGATTAATTTTGAGGTGGTTTTTGAGTCTCTACTGGATCGATGGAAGATATCTGCCAGACATTTCAACATCAACGCACTAAATGTTGTATCAAACGACTCAGACATTGTGTACGCTTGCCGAAATGGAGTATTGGAGTTAGCGAGGCAGCTCTTTATGAATAAGAGAGCGAGTATATACGATGTAACCTCGGATAATATGAGCCTACTATCCGTCAGTCGCCTGCATTCTCCTAATACAAGATACAGTTGATCGCTAACAACATTAAAGCTTGCTATTGAAGCCCGAAGCATATCTCTTGTGCGATTTTTATTAGATCAAGGGGCTAGTGTTGATCAAACATTCGGAAACCACAACACGTGAGTTCGCCATCGGAAACACTGCCTACTGCCCAGTAGGCAATGTGCTAACGATTGCTCCAGTAGTGTTCTTCAATGGGCTCTTTTTCGAGGTGAATATGAAATTACAAGATTAATTCTTGAGCATGGCCCGGATGGTACCCATTTAAGCACATGGAATAACTGGAATTGTCTCATGTATCTTCTACAAGGCGCTCGAGAATTCGACAAGGGCAGCGCATACAGCTTAGCAGATTTCCTGATGCTGCTTAACCGCGACAACGTATTGATTGATACCAGTTCAACAGACGACACTGAAATGCAAGCTCTGGAACTTGCATCTTGTTGGTATTCCGGGGACATCATCAGTCGAATCCTTGCCCTCGGTGCACCAATCACACTCCTATCTAACCCGTGGGGATATCCCAGAAATCCCATTTTGTACTCCATTTATAAATCTGACTTTGTATCATTCCAAGCACTGCTCCCATATTACAAGGATCTCGATGCTAAGGATGCAGATGGGTACACGATGTTAAGCTACACCGCAAGATCGGGAAACACTGAAATGACGGATCTCTTACTTAAGATGGGTGCAGAAGAAATCATTCCCAACTATAAGGCTATCTCTGAAGTTGGAGGTGATGAAATGGATGAGGAGGACTCAGATTCTGAGGGCAGGGAAGAATTGGAGACCGCGTGGGATGCTACGCGATTAATAATTGATGAGTGGGTTGGGCCATGGACTGCTGAAAATTATGGAAAATATATGAACTCATTGGAGAGATACGGTAGAGTGGTTATTACTCGATCTAGAGATGGAAGCGAATCCGATGAAATCTTCTGGGATATTATTACTAATTAATAATAAACTAAAAAAAGACTTCCCTCGGAAGAAATTTTATTTCTAGGCTTCTCAAGAGATAAAAGCAAATGGAGGACCATACATGTCTTTGGTAAATGTGTAGTTACTACCTAGGGAGGTAAGGTAAGGTGATCATAATACGGCTCCAGTAGACTGCACATCAAAGAGCGCATGGAAGTTTCAATGTTAATGCTTCATTTTCCTCACAAACAGTTTAAATTGAAATTGAATTCATGGACATAGAAAACAATTTGGAATTAGTTCAATATTTAGGCCTCCCAGTGCAAAAAAGCAAAATGAAAGATCTCGGAAGCCAGCAAGTGAGGCCGTAGGGTAGGCAGATTTTCCGCGTATCAGATAAGATAACAACAACCCTTCCAGACGCTTCTTCAACAACATCAAGCAAAGCTATGACTTCAATCTCACCCACGAAATCATACGTGCTTAGTTCTGAGATCTCCTCAGATCCTCTAGTATAAGTCTTCCTCTCCACACCTCCCCTCTCTCCAAATGGCGGCGTCCAACCCAGAGCCAAAGAGCATCCTCAAAAAGCCAGGCGGCTCGCGCCCCACCACCGAGCAGGACCGGCGCGCCATAGCAATCCAACACGCCCAGATCATCGAGCACCGGAAAGAGCTCGAGGCCCAGATCCTCGACGACGTGATCCTCCTATCCGAGTACCCTAAAGCCCCCAACGCGACCTCGTCCGACAACCCCGCCCCCTCCGACGTTGTCGACTTCAAGACCCACGTGAGGCTGTTCCAGCCGTCCGACTACGACGACCTGATCGAGGAGCGCAACGTCAACGGGCTATGCGGGTACGTGCTGTGCCCCAAGGCGCGCAGGAAGACAGGCCCGGGGGGCGAGTGGACGCTCGCGGCGAGCGGGCAGATTGTCAAGCGCAGGGACTTGGAGAAGTGGTGCTCGCAGAAGTGCGCGCGGAGGGCTCTCTACGTCAAGGTGCAGCTCAACGAGACCGCTGCATGGGAGCGGGCTGGGATTCCCGATATCGAGATTGAGATTATGGATCTGCCGACGGTTGAGCCAGAGACGGAGGAGGAACGCACCGCCAAGAGGTTGGGAGAGCTGACGCTCGAGGACCAGAGGCAGGCGGCGAGGGACTCGGCAGCGCTGGCGCTGGAGCGTGGAGAGTTGCCGACGACGGCGACACCGACTGGAGTGGCGAGGAAGACACCAGTGAAGGTGACGTTGAAGGAGAATACTGAGATCAAAGAGCCACCGAGTACAGGTGTGTTTGAGGATGATGATCATCTCATGGTGGAGGGCTACAAGAGTACGAGGGGTGTGGAATGAGAGGGTTTACGAATGAGTTATGATACCACATGATACCAGGGAAATTTTTGTCACAGAAAGAGCAGAGATCAAGAAGGATCAACAGCCCATGTCCAGAAGCAATCGTGTATGTAGTGCTTGAAGATCGCAAAACATTAGGCAAATGGTGTCGGGAATCCTTGCTTGGAAACTGTGCTGCTTGGTCTCTGGGCGGCAAGGGTTCGGCCTAGGGCCAACGAAACGACGTGCCCCAGGCAGCAAACGGACAGCATCACGACAGCAATTTCACGGGAAGCGAAGAAGGGAGGAGTATTGGCAATCAAGCGTCATCTTTAGAAGAGGATCTAAAGAGTCGGCGACACCTTGTGGGGTTGAGAAGATCTTTCTTTGAGATCTATGCACTTACTACCGTCCTCTGACGCCAAGTAGCAAAAACCCTAAACATCGACAGTGCCCAAGACAACCTAATTTCCCCCAAAAACCATTTGCTTTTCTTCGTTCGATCGTGACATTTAGCGGCGGTCGAAGCGGCGGCCACCACGCTCGGGAGCCTGTTGCTGGGTAACGGCCTGGGCGTTGATGGGGATGGAGTCGAACTGCGATTGACTATGTTAGCGGTAGACATTGAGACGGGGAACGGGTGGGAACATACGCCGAGGTGCTTGATGAGGTCGCGGGTCTCGAAGTCGACCTCGAGCTGGCCGCTCTCGGTGTTCTTGGCGAAGTCGAGAGCAGAGACCTCGGGAACGTACTGATCCTTGCGCTCACGCTCCTCCTCCTGGAGCTTGAAGGAGATACCACGGACGGGACCGCGGGCGATACGCTTCATCAAGTGGGTGGCGTAACCGGCAATCTAGAGCGCACACGGGTTAGTCGAGCGTCTCTTGGGGTAACTATCATCGCAAAGACTGCGCAAGCTGCCGCGGTTCCAAATTCTCACCTTGTTGCGGAGACGCTTGGAAGCGATGATGGCAATCTCGTCGCAGAGACGCTTGTTGGTCTCGAAGTCATTGGTCAATCGAGGGTAGTACTTCTCGATGATGCTGAATTTTGATGTCAGCTGCTGCACTGTCAGATCTCGAGGTGAGTACTTACACCTTGGCGGACTTCTTGACGGTCTTGGTGCGAACGCGACCCATTTTGGCGGTTGTCTGTGGGTGATTGAGGGGGTGAGGTGGTGGTTAGTCGTTGTTGGGCGGATGGAGGAAGTGAGGTTGCCAATTGCTATCACCGACCAGAGTTTGGGAGGTGTGAAGTGGGGCCACGCACCAACATGCGAAATTAGGGTTTTCAAGATGGCTCACGTGCTAGGTCACATGACTGACTGCCCGCAGCGAATACCTAAGGTAGCTTCCAGCACCCCACTCTGAAGCTTTGTTACGTCAGCAGACCAAGACTGCTAGAGCGACAATAGCTGGGCAGTTTGCTCAAATCATTGAAGCACGGATGCGTATGCAGTGTTTCGTAATAGTGTACATTTTATATCGGCTTTTAACTACTATGGTGTGATATCTTTACATTGTACAATTGGGCTTTCCAACTAAGTAGGCACCTCACTTCGATTCAGAGGGTGGCTCAGAGGGCGGCTCAGTGTCCAGCCCATAACTGCTCGAGTTGCTCACCATGTTCTGCTCCTCGGACAACAACTGATCGTACACTTGCTTCACCCTCGAGTCTTGAGGCGGAGCCTCGTCATCGTAACCCTCCCGCTCACGGTCGTGAAGGGCTTCCTGGGCATGCTCATCTACATGCTGTGGCTCGGGAATTGTTCTCTTGAGCTCCGAATCATTATAGATGGAGCTGAGTCCACGCATCTCCTTGGCAATCAGCTGAGCCTCGGGGCTGGTCTCGCGGACCTGGACAACTACCTTGCCCTCAGGGTCCACTGTGGCAGTGAAGGGCTCGATGTAGGCCTTGGCACCTCCATACGTGGAAATGTCCAGGTTGTTGATGCCATTGGCCACCGGCCTTCTGTGTCTAGAGCCGGCTGTTCTCATGTTGAACTCATTTGAGCCAACAGGTACAGTAGACACGAAACCACCAACACCCAACTTGGCGGGAGAAGGTCCAATCTTAGGTGAAACAATTCTAGCGTTGACCGGCGTCTTATTAGCCTGGGGGCCGTAGACAGGGTGGTTCTCCATGAAGGCACCAGTTCGTAGGTAGCCGATGCCAGCAGAAGGATGGCTGGGAGGAGGACCAGACTTTCCGTATGGACTTTCCGTAATCTTATCAGTCGCAAGGTTGCTATCCGAGAAGATCAAGTTATTCTGGGCAAATCCGACAGGCGTGCCGAGGGGAGGGAGATCAAGGAATTTGGACACGAGGGCGTAGAGGGTGACACGATCGCTGCGCAATGAGCGGATGTAGTCGGCAAACTGCTCCTCCGTGATATCCTCGCTCTTGATAGGCTCCGGCGTTGGCTTGCCAGCCTCGACGGCGGCTCGATTTTGGCTGCTGGTCAGTCTCTCTGCCAGCCTCTGCCTCAGCAGAGCCCTGAACTGAGCGCGCTGTGGTCGGACCTTCTTGTTCAGGTAGTTTAGGAAGTCTCCATCGGCCATCTGGGCCAACCAGGGGCCCTTAAACTTCCAACGGTGGTCGACGCTGGTGTCCTGGATATCTGTGAAATCTGAATCCTCCTCGAAGACAGATTTGATGTTGTCCTCCTTCCTCGTCGTAGCCGAGGAAGGCTCGCCACTACGTCTCGGGATAGACATGGGAATACGGAGCTCCTGGAACTTCTCGAGCGAGAGGGAGTGATCGGCGGCGGAGTGGAAATCGGTAATATTCTCAACGGTGTCGAGCTCGTTGATGCGGAGGAGGGGCGTCGTAGTCGCCATTGTGGTCTTGAGCGGTAGCGGCCGCTTCAAACCCCAATCGCCCTTCTGGCGGGACCGGAGGGGAGATGTGATGGTCTGGTGCCGGGGCTGCGCCTTGGTCATCGTGGCAGAAGCCTTCTGTTCGCCGAGGAAGGTGGAAGCAGATGAAGGAACCGGAAGAGGTTTGGGAATGGAGAACATCCGAGACGACCGGAGCAGAGCGCCACCGGGCGAGACGGCTGGTCCTCCCATGCTGATTGTGAAGAGCTGCGACGGAGCTCACGCAATGGCCGAATTGGCATACAATTACCGTCTTCCAAGATCGAGGTCAAGCAGCGCGATTGGAAAATTGAAGCTGGTCGGCGGCGGCATATTCTGCCGGTGATAAGCCGGAGGGCAGCGAGCTGCTGAATATCAACCTACCCTGTACCCGCTTCCTCGCAGGCTGCATCTGCTTTTTTTTCGCCCACTGCGACTGACAAACCATCACAATTTGGAGCCTGATGATTCACTTGGGGTTCACATACAGAATCAGTCAAGGGTGCAGGAGCTGAAGGCTGTGTACGACGTCAAATTTGAAGATCCTTGTATCTTATTCACCAGGGGATGATGCAAGCTGTGAAGAAAATGGCATCCAACGTTTACACATCCCCTGCTCTTACATTTGAGTTGCTCGCACGTTGTTCAGTATGTTGAATCTCCACCGCAGACTGATGTACTGCCTCGGAATGATGATCCCCACCATCAACCATATCTTTTGATGCTACTATATGGCGATATGTCACTAATTCTTTCTCTATCGTAACAGACAACTCGGGCTAGAGCATCAAATCTCATTTTACCCCATGGCCCTGTTCAGCTACCCATGTTCATGCCTGTGGCTACACAAGCTTCACTCAAAGGACTGACTCCAGAACAGTTGGAGGACACAAACTGCCAACTCTGCCTGAACAACACATACCACCTTGGCCTGAAGCCTGGGCAGGAAGTACTAGATACGATTGGCGGAGCACATAAACTCCAGGGATGGAACCGAAATATCCTAACGGATAGTGGCGGGTGAGTGCTCACATTCACTTTGAAACTGATGTCCTACACCCAAACATGGGGAAAGCACAGTCACTCAAAGAAAGAAAACACCATGAACTCATTTACTGACCCATCTCCAGCTTCCAGATGGTCAGCCTCCTCAAACTCGCCACAATCACCGAGGAGGGCGTCCGCTTCCTCAGCCCCCACGACGGCTCGCCCATGCTCCTCACCCCGGAACACTCCATGTCGCTCCAGAACAGCATCGGCAGCGACATCATGATGCAGCTCGACGACGTCCTCGTCACCACCTCCCCGGACCACGCGCGCATGCGCCTCGCCATGGAGCGCTCCGTCCGCTGGCTCGACCGCTGCATCGCCGCGCACAAGAACCCGCACCGCCAGAACCTCTTCTGCATCATCCAGGGCGGGCTCGACCTCGACATGCGCCGCGAGTGCTGCCGCGAGATGGTCGCGCGTGACACCCCCGGCATCGCCATCGGCGGATTGAGCGGCGGTGAGGCCAAGGAGGAGTTCTGCAAGGTCGTCGAGGCGTGTACGGCGCTCCTGCCGGAGCTGAAGCCGCGGTACGTCATGGGCATCGGATTCCCCGAGGACCTGGTCGTGAGCGTCGCCCTGGGCGCGGACATGTTCGACTGCGTGTGGCCGACGAGGACGGCGCGCTTCGGCGCGGCCATTACGAGGCACGGGGTGTATAACATGCGCAACGCAAAGTACGCGAGGGATTTCGGGATGATCGAGGAGGGCTGCGGGTGCAAGTGCTGCCGGCCGAAGAGCGAGGGCGGGCTGGGCGTGACGCGAGCGTTCATCCACCACAACGCATCCAAGGAGACTGTGTCGGCGCACCTGCTGACGATACACAACGTGTGGTATCAGCTCAACCTGATGCGCGAGGTGCGCGAGTCGATTCTCGCGGACCGGTTCCCGGAGTATATCAAGGAGTTCTTTGGCAATCTGTACGCCGAGCCAAAGGACTATCCGTCGTGGGCAGTCGAGGCGTTGCAACGGGTGAATGTAGACCTCACAGCATAGACAGAAGCAAAAGAAATTAAAGAACTAGAGTCATTTGAGAAGCGAAAACGTGTAATAGATTCATTATTTTATGGGGTATTGATACGCTTATATTACCGAGGACATGAAGGCGTGCCATTGCTATTACCATCATGGAACGGGACGCCGACATATCCAACCGTGGTGGAGCTCTTTGATTTACTCTAGATATTATTCCATCGCTATTACATTACTCGTGGCGGGACTCACATTCCTTGAACCTTTTTACAGAACGAGGAAGAGAGCGGAGAGAGCGACGATGCCAGCGAAAGCACCGGCGCGGGTCTGAGTGGCATCACCGCCCTGGGTTGTGGTGGTGGCAGCAGCACCAGTCTGGGTAGTGGTGGTCTGGGCCGCACCCGTGACAGAGCCGCCAGAGCTGGCACCGGAAGTGCTGCGGCTAGAGCTGCTGCTGCCTGTGGAAGTAGCAACGCTGTCGCAAGCATCGGAGAACTGGTGGCAGAAGCTGGCGAATCGGCTGGCAACTGGGGGAGTGTTAGAAGAAGGGACGATAAGCTCAAAATTGGACCATTTTTGGGCACAAAACATACCACTATAGACGGAAGTCTCAACGCTGGAGGCCCACTGAGCGCAAGTGGCAGCGTAGTTGTCGAGATCGTCGTGCCAGGTGACAGTGTTGCGGGCAGATGAGCAGCTGTTTACATGTTAGTGAAGCTTCTCACAGGGTTAAATACAACTTTTGACTGACCAGTAGCAAGGAGCCTGGGACTGGAAAGGCAGGTCGGAGAAGCCCTTGGTCGAAGAGACACACTGGGAGTACATGTCCAGCATATCGTAGCAAGCCTGGGAGTTGCCGGAGGCATTGGGGCTGCTGCTGGCACTGGTCCTGGTGGAGGGAGCAGAGGTGATAGTTCGCGAGCTGCCGCTGGCACTGGCGCTGCCACTTGACCTGGAGCTGGAGCTGGAACCGGACCTTGTAGCAGTAGCAGTAGAACCACCGCAGGTTGCGCCGAGCTGGCAGACGGAGTAAAGACTTCCATAGACTAGTCATGGGGTTGTTAGATCTATAGCTCGGGACAATGTCTTGAGAATGCTACGGAAAACATACCAGCGGCAGCAGAGCTGGAGCTGGGCCTAAGCTCGGAGGAGCAGCCAGAGTAGGCAGGGGCCAGGTTAGAACCGGCAGTGCAGCATGCGCATCCGATGATGGCATTGGGGTCGGCAGTTAGCATGCCATTGGAACCACCGAACTTGGAGTAGCAGCTGGTGATGACGGGAGCGACAGTGCCGCAAGAGTCGTCGTTCACGGCGGCGAAGTTGGCCAGAGGAGGGAGGGTGAACTGGGCAGCAGCGCCAGCGGCGAAGAGGGTGAAAGCAGCGGAACGCATGATGATGGCTGGTGAGTCGGGTTGGATTGGCACAACGAAGAGTTTCCTTGGTTCACACGAGCGAGAAAGAATTGAGCAGCAGTCACACGCAGAGAGCTTCACGGAGCACAGAAAAGAGAGGGAAGGGGAGGACGGGACGGGCAGAGATTAAGAACAAAGAGCGCCTGAGCAACGCGCTGTGGGGGGCAACATAGGCGAGGTGCATTGGCCTGCATGTAAATGGAATGGCCCATCGTTGGCGTCGGGCATTTTCTGTGTCTGGACCATCTAGGACAAGCGGCGAGGAGGCCAAGAGCACCAGGCAGAATCCTGGAGCCGTTGAATCCGGAAGTGCGTGTGTGTGCGCCCAATCAACCCAAGCTTGGTGCGGCTGAACATTGCCAACGCCAATATGGATCAGCAAACCCACCGCCAAGGGCTGCTGGGCCTGTAGCAGAGAGGTAAGTGCTGCCACGGAAACAGGCAGAGTATCGACGTGCCGTCCGAGAGGCAAGGCGTATTTCCAACCCCAGACCCACGCATCTGCCCACTAAGACCTAGGTCAACTGCTAGTTGTATAGAGGTTGCGAGATGGGAGAGTCCCGGTGCCTAGAGTGTAACGCCGTGAAGGTTAATACCCGTCCGTGGGAGTAAAAATGGGGAATCTGTGCCCGTGCCTGGGTCTATGCCGGTGTCGGGACAGGGCAAGTCTCGTCGTCCTCAGGCCTCAGCAGCCCGCGTTGCCCAGGCCTTGAACCTGGCGGTCTGCTGGAGGCCAAGGCAGGTACAAGGGCATGGAAACGAGATACGGCAGAGGAGGAAAGCCTCCTGCTGGTGGCTGCAGCGACTGTCATGCAAGCGTTGGCATGGCCATGAAGGCATCAGGGCGGGGCCCCACTACAACACTGCAGCGAGTCAGCGATCTCTGCCCCTGTCCCTGCATCTTGTGGCCCTATGAGAGATGGAGATTGGGCAATAATATTGAGGGCTGAGTGGCTTGCAGCTTGCCGAGACAGTTGACATGAACAAAACAGTTGAATTAGTCTAACCCTTCTGGTCATAGGCGCCACCATTATCTTCCAACGCCTCAGCCACGTGCAGCCACACAACCACATCCCGCATCAACATTCTTCCGACGACGACCAATTTTGCGATGTCGACTTTGGCGAGCTAGCCTCGATTCAAGATGTGGAAGCATTCGAGGTGGTTGTTCGTGTGAGCCTCCCAACGGATCATGTGAGCCCGAGAATCCCATGCCTCATACTCAATTGCACTGAACAGATCACTAATTATGCATCGAACAGGGCTTCAACGTCAAGATACGGCAGCATGCTGCTCTCCAGGGCAGCAGCTCGCCCGCCCTTCACCTCACCACTGGCCATCCGGTCATTCACCACATCCCGCTTCGCCCTGGACGACTCTGCACCAGTCCGCCGAAGCCCTCTGATAGGCAACTACACCGCCCCCAAGCGCTCGACGCTCAAGCCCGACCAGACACCACCCGTCTCAACAGAGCACCCCCAAGCCAGCCAACCTCCCAACCCGAGCCGTGCTCCCACCTCCAGCGCAGAGGTGCCCCCCAATGCCGACCTCCCACCTCCTCCTCCTCCAGCTGGGGGCGCCTCTCCCGCCGCTCAAGACGCCTCTACCAGCTCGTCCTCCCACGCCTACGACGTCAACGCCCCGCTGGACCTCAAGCTCCTCCTCAACAACGCCTACAACACCTACGCCCTCCAGACGGGCGTGGCGAACCGCAGCGGCACCCCGACAGAGAACGTGTACGCCAAGCCCGTCACGGGCAAGACCGTCTTCCTCGAGGGCCGGTACGGCGGTGCGCAAAAGGCGGGCAACCCTGCCGGGGCGTTCCGCGTGCTCGACCGGCTGGTCAAGGAGCAGAAGGTCAAGCGGCTCTTTAACCAGCAGCGGTTCCACGAGCGCAAGGGCATGAAGCGGAAGAGGCTCAGAATGGAGAGGTGGCGGTTTAGGTTCAAGGATGGGTTCAAGGCGGCTGCCAGCCGGGTTCTGGAGCTCAAGAAGCAAGGGTGGTAGGCCGCTTTTCGATGGAGAGGAAACTAGAGGAAGGGAAAAAGAAAAAGCATTCGCGCAATTGGTATTGTATGTATATTAAGCCGTTGTGGGTTTTGTACAGGACAACATGAGGAGTAATACTAGGGTTTATCTAGTTTGTACAATATATACATCAAGATCATGATTCAGATGACATACTGACAGTTCTCTTTACCTTATAAAGTCTTCGTGCATTCTATTCAAGGAAACCGCAATTCATAATTCGTAATCTTAGGGATCGAATCTATCCATACTAATCATCCCACTCTTCCAACTCCTTCGTGGGGCTTGGCAGCGGGCTAGCCTGGATCTTAGGCCTGGAGCGGAAAACCGCCTCCATGTCTTCCTCGGCCATCAGCTCCTCAGCCAGCACATCACCTTCCTCGTCCAGTCTGGGGAAGTTACTTTCTCTGGGCGGGGGAGGGGCCCTCGATTTGCGTTGCGATCGGCGTCGCTCTAGCTGGGCTTTCTGCCGTGCCTTCTCAAAGCCGGCCATGCTCTTGCGTGTGCGGCTGATGAGATCATCCTCCACTTCCGCATTGGGATCTATCTCGGTGGTCGTGTCGTTCAGAGGTATGTTGAGAGTCACAGTGGGCTCATCGTCTTCCTGGTCCTCCTCGTCCTCTAAAAACAGTGACGTGCCACGGGGTGCCATCGATAGGCGAGTTCGTTCCGCGAGGGAAAGTGTGTGGCGCGCTTTTGGTCGTCGCTTGGTGGGCGAAGGCGACACGTGGTTCATAGACTCGAGAATTTGGTCGGCGAGCTCCTGCGTAGGAGATTCGGTAATGGGGCCGTCATTAGTGTTTGTGATGCGAACCCCGTTTGGCGAATGACGCGAAGTCGACCTCTCCCGTGGAGTAGAAGGATTGGAGGAGTGGTGCGAGTAACCGTCCTCCGATTTATCGGGAGATGCCACGCTGTTTGCCTCGGAGTTGGAGGCAGCGTTAGGGTATTTGAAAGACCCGAGATCGGGTCGAGCGAGATTTGGTCTGACGAGTCTTCGCGGGGCATCAGGTTTGCTCTTAAATGGCGGAGAAGGTTCCGCTTCTTCCACTGGGGACATCTCCAAGCTGTCGTCTCCCAAAGAGCTGATTTCGGAAAATTGGTCGGAAGCACCAGATATCCTCTTTACATGCTTCCTCCTCTGCTGAAGGAACAAAAGAGCCGTTGGCTGGGTCTGGTCCACATTTGCCAACTCCTTCTTGAGTCCGTTCAGCATATCGTGATATTCACCCGTCATCCGACCCCCTAATCCAGATTGCCGCTTCCCAGGGCTCATTCCCCCAAGCACGAGATTCTCATGTTGGCGGAATCCGAAGTCGACTCCCTTCTTTGATTTCACCGGCGCCGGGCGTTTTGACGGCGACTCGTTGGCCTGACCCTGAGGAAACATCGCGTTCCTATATCTCTGCCACCTCTCGAGCCTCTCTTTGTGTGCATTCACTCGACCCTCGAGCTGTTCCAGAAGCCCGCTATCTTGACTCTCCACCTCTGCCAGTCTGCTTTGCTGAACTCGCCTCCACATCCTCTCAAACGGCATGCCAAACGGACCGTCATTCTTGACGGATGCATCGCCGTAGAGCAGGGTCTCCATCCATCGCTCATTGCCAGACCAGTTGTTACGCAGAGTCCTCCACATCTCAAGCCTCGCTTCATCCGAGACGGTCTTGGACGATCCCTTCTCCGCCCTCAGGCGAGCTTCCTCCTTCTTCCGGACCATGGTCCTCTCCTTGACCCCCAGCAGATCGGCAAAGTCTCGAAACTTGGCTGCATTGACCTCCTTGTTTCGCTTGAGCCGATGCAGAGACGCCTTGTGTGCGAGGACGAGGAGGCTCAGCTCCGTCTTGTCACCCGTGTAGCCCCTGTTCTCTAGGGCGATGGACAGGGCGAGCGGCGGGTGCTCGCCGCTGGCGGCAGACTCTTGCGACACGACCTTCTTGAGCACGGCGGAGGAGAAGGCGGCCAGGAGATCCTCCAGCCGCTCGCCCTTGCAGTCGTCCAGCATCGTCTTCCGGAGAATGGCGTCCCGGCCCAGGGCCCCATTCTTCTTGGCCTGCTCGAGACATCGGAGGAGGGCGGCGCGGAGATTGAGACTTTGGACATGGTCGAGCGGGGGAAAGAAGGGTTTCAGTTTCTAGGGGGGGGGTTTGATGTCAGTATTTGCCTCGTAAATAAATGTGAAAGAAAAAAGAACGGGTTCTTGGTGGTGATAAACATACATTTGCCGTCTCTTCGGGATCCCACAGGGCAAAGAGGTGGAAGAGTGCCCACTCGACGCATTGGATCCGTTTCTTCTGCCCTTGGGCGCCGGCAGCACCCGCAGCAGCAAAAGTATCGATGGAAATGCCCGGCCAGCCAACCACCAGGTCCAGATCCAGCAATTTGAGGTTGGTCAGAAACAGGGCGGCGGAGGACACAGGCGTGACGGTGGCCGTTGGTGTGGTGCCGAGGACATGGCTGACGGCGGTGTTGAATTCCTTGGGCACCTGGAGGGGTCTGTTGCCGTGGGCAGCGCCTAGACGAGCGGCGCGGGTACGGGTTTGCTGAGCTGTAGCCATTGTGCCACCATCGTCTTCATCTTCTGGCTGGTGAAGCGGAAAGGGGTGTTGTTGAGGCAGGGGTCGGACTCGGTGAGCTTGGAGATGTCCAAAATGGCGGCTGGAGCTCGGGAGCGATCGTCGCCAATGAGGAAACGAAGCACATGCATGATGCAGGAAGAGACTCGAGCGAACTAAACAAAACAAGCCTCACCGTAAGTGTGGCCCACTCGAGGGTGCCTACCCTATAGCTAGATGGCGGAGATGGTCATTCTCGATGCGCAGATCCAGTATCCTCCATGACGACAAGTCGGGGAGGATTTATGGCTGCCTATAGGTATATTTGTTAGGCTGACGACAAAATTGCATGTTGGGTTGCATTGGAAGCTGCCATGTGGTTACTTCAGATACGAGGAGATGCGCATGGGATCATGTACATGGTAGCTCACCTGAGATCAAGGAGCCATCTCGCTTAACTTCATTACTTGTTGCATCATGTGAAAGACAATTTGTGCAAGGAAACAAGGACAATATTGTCTGTTTGTCCAGAGCCATTAGGCAGATAATTGAAGCAGAATTGAATCGCGATACTGAGACCTGTATGCTCTTGATGCTGATGCTGGCCGCGGCGGTTTTAGGAGTTGGCGGGGGAATAAATTCCGGCGCTCCCGAAGCCTGATCTGGTCTAATCCACCGGCTGAGTCGGCTTTCGATGGCACGATATAGCAGCATTGTGGTTGCCCCCAACACTGTAGCCCCTCTGGCGAAAAAAATTGGAGGGACAATAAATCCGCCTGAACTCCGTTTCGTCGCAGTCTCATCTCTCCGCGTCATCTCCAGGACGAGGACGCCCATCGCTGCATTCCACCGCCCGTGCTAGACTCTGATACACCTAACGAGGTCAATCCATCTGAGATATTGTTTTGTGGCGCCGAAAGGACTTCAATTGCCGCTCGGGCTAAACACCGCAAACTGCCAGCGGAATTCGTGCTACCCTGTTCCGAACGGCCTCTTGTCCTACCACCACGCCACTGCACACACCACTGCACCGCTGACCTCGTCGGGATTCGTTGATGCGCATCCCTCCCATCTCGGCGCCGCCACGACGATCCAGGGCACGCTCGCTAGCCTCGCATCAGCACGCAGCTGCACAAGCTTGAAACGGGCCACGGCGCCGAGGAAGCTCTTCTCCGAGGGACCACCCCCGAAGGGAGACAGACCATGGTCCCGCCGCCAATCTTTGCGCCGGCACCTTCGCCCTCGCCGACTAGGACTGGCGGCACGGGCGGTCCTGCTGGCTATGGCCGCTCGTGTACGAATTGCTCGCGGGCCAAGGCCAAGTGCATTGTCAAGTACCCCGATGCCTCGTGTGTGCGCTGCGACCGCCTGGGTAAGGAGTGCCTGCCCATTGTCGCTCTGAGGAAGCGCGCGCCCAAGAAGTCGCCTTCCTCGCGCACGGCCAAGTTAGAGGAGAAGCTCGACGATCTGGTCTCGATTCTGCGAGGAACGCAGCAGCCGCAACCGCCGCCGTCGAACGCCGTTGCACAAGACCCGTACCCACAGCAGCCGTTGGAGCAGTCGCACAATATGCCTAGCCGGCTCGACTCTCTGGCGACAGCTGCCACAGCATCAGCCTCGACGCCGACCAATATGTTGCACGCTGCCCAGTTCCCATCCAGCGCGCCCATGTTCGATGCCGCCGCTGACGACGCGCCTGAGCCCACGCCGGCCGAGGCCGAGGTCTACCTAGACAAGTTCCGCGGCTGGCTTGAGAGGTTCCCTTTCATGTATCTGCCCCCTGAGGTCACCGCTGCCTCACTCCGCCGAGAACGGCCGTTTCTCTGGCTCTGTATCATGAATGTCACCTCAATGTCTGTACCGCAGATGCAGAGAATAAAAGTCACTGTCCGGCGAGAGGTGGCCCAGAGAGTCGTCATGGACCACGAGCCAAGCATGGATATCCTGCTGGGGCTGCTTGCTTACCTGGGCTGGGCTTCCATGATCAGCGGTCCCGATTCGAAGCCCTTCCTGGTGTTGTATACGCAGTTGGCCACGAGTGTTCTGCACGAGCTCTCACTGGCGAGGTCGCCTATTGAAGAGCAGTATTTTCACAATTGTTTCAAAATTTGGGGAGGACGGCCGCCCGCGCCCAAGATCAGGACACTGGAAGAACGCAGGGCTCTTCTGGCCACTTGGTATTGTACATCTGTGTACGCGCTTATCCGTTTTTCTATGCACATCTCCGTTCCTCATACTAACTCTGGCTAGGCACGCTTCATTTATAGGAAAAATGGACACACTTCGGTGGACCTCACACATAGATGAGTCCATTGAGATACTTGAACGGGAAAAAGAAAGCCCTTTCGATGTCATCCTTACGAACCTCGTCAAGGTCCAGCAGATCACTGATGATGCACACCACCTCCTTGTACGGGATCTGCTTGGTGGAGGGCCTAACGTGGCCCCCAGCTGTCTTTTTAGAACGTCGATGCTCTCGCGATTGAACACGCTCAAGGACAGTATGCCGTCAAATGTCGCGGCACACTGTAAGTTCTAAGAATCCAAACCTAATCGAGATCAGAGCTGACTGAGAGTTGATGCTAGATGTAATCCGCCTCCACATTCACTTTTGCGAGGTCCAGATCCATTCCACAGGGCTGTACTCGCAGTCCCTCACAGACACGCCCTATGGGGTTGATGCGCAGCGCATCGATTCCATGTACGGATGCGTGAGGTCAATCCGCGGCTGGCACGACTTGTTCTTCTCTCTCCCCATCAACGAGCTCCCAGGTCTGCCATTCAGCTGCTTCATCCACCTCTTCCAGTGCCAAGTCTCTCTCTACAGACTGGCCACCACCGAAGACCCGGCCTGGGACAAGGACATGATGCGCCACACGGTCGACCTGCTCGAGTTTCTCGACCAGGCGCACGATCGATTCCAGCAATTGAACCAGGTCTACGTGCTCAAGACCGGGCCGGGCGACGAGACTCTCTGGCAGAAGGGATGCAAGATAATGAGGAACATCAAGGCAATGTGGGAGCCCGCTCTGGCCAGTGCGGCGCTGGGCGGCCTGCCGACTCCCAGTAGTCAAGGGTTCAGCGGCCTGGGATCTGGATCGGTAGCTGGCATGCCTGTGCCGGGCCCGGTTCACAACAGCGGCGCGGCGGCGGCGATGGGCGGCGACAAGAACCCGCTCCTCCCGGAGAACGGACCGATGGATTTCAATGACATGGCCTGGATGACGGATGTTTTTGGCCCGTGGGATTTTCTTAAGAGTAATGAGTCCGGCGGTAAGACGTCGTGATGAAAGGATAGATCTGGGCGACGCGGCGTTTTGATTTCCTTTGTGTTATGATGATTCTTGCGCCTGGGCCATGGCCTTGAACAGGAAGGATGGCGGATTATAGATGCGAGAAGTAAAAGTTCTCCCCAATCACAGTATTATACCAAATAGAATATACCCCTGCATTATAGGATGGCTAGCTATGGTCGTGAAGATGATGAACTTGCGGCACTAGATCGTCTCTGATGTCGTCATACAAGAGGTCTGTATTATATACTGAGGTGAACCAAACAAAGAGACGACCAAGACTCTGTTCATATTGCTTTATTTCCGCCCCATTCCTTGTCTCCTGAACACTTGATTGATTCGCAGATGAATGTTGCCTAGCCATTTGACAGGGGTCGACTCTGCCGTGCCGGCACAGAAACCAAGTGGGACTAAAAGTCGCACCTGGCAAAGCTTTCCAACGACAACGCACAGCCGAGCGAACCTTTAATCCGACGACATCCAATCTTCGAACCTCCCCTCGAAATCCTGTCCTCGACTGGAATAATGCTCAAACGCCCGAGAAACCGCCAGCCCCGAGGCCAGGCCCAGGGGCAGCAGCAGCAGCAGCGCCCCAACAACGGCCGGCAAAACGGACCCTCGCGATCCAACCACCACCCCAAGTCGTCCGTCCCAACCGTCCAGCAGGTCGTCCCCGGCGCCAGCGTGTCGATCGTCCTCAAAGCAGACCAGCCCACGGGCAGGGAGACGCCCGGCGTGGTGCAGGACGTCCTGACGCAGGGTAACCACCCGCGAGGGATCAAGGTCCGCCTGCAGGATGGGCAGGTCGGCAGGGTGCAGCGCATGGGAACAGGAGCAGGAGCAAGCAGCGGTGGTGCGGCCGACGCGGCAAGGCCGAGCGCAGGCAGGTTCACGCAGCGGTACACCGACGTGCGCTACGACGACGAGTATCCCGAGGGTCCGCCGCCGAGGAGCCTGGCCGACTTCTTCCCCGCGGAGCCCGAACCTGAGACGTCATCGAGGACGCAGGAGGCGCTGGTGACTTGTCCGCTGTGCGGTGGCTTCGAGGGAGACGAGACAGCGGTGACACATCACATCGAGAAGGAGCATTTGACCTGAGAGGGATTGCGAAAGGGTATGGTTCAGTTGGGATTTGGTGGTGATGGTTTCGGCAAGTGAGGTTTCTCTTCTCCGCCAAGGCTTCCGGGAAGAAGCGATCCAGCCAAAGGGACTTTGGGCATCGGCTTTTAAGAGCGCTTCCGAGTCTTTTCGCCGGTGAACTATCTACAGTTTGACTCCTTTGTGTTCCGACCAAGCGTTCCAACATGAAGGGATTGCTCGGCTGTCTGTTCCCGCTGGAGCTTCGACTTGGGATATGCTATTACAGTTTGTTGATTCTATATCACAACTAACAGACTCCATGCCAAGGCGAAATGCCTCTTTTTGCACATCCCTTAAGGAAAAGATGCTGCCTTCCGCTCCCCGAATTATAGGGACAGACACACAGCTTCCGGACGGGCTTGAGATTGCATCGAGCCGTCGATCAAACCGGGTTCCTCCGACTACAAACTACAACAGAGACACCGACTCAGCGCCCGTGGGGGAAGGGTATTACTTCTGGGTCCTTCGTTGGCTTCATCATTCCATCCTTGGAAAATCCTATGGTGCCATCGTCTTGTTGCATTCCACTGAGTGAGCCAAACCGGGCTTCTCATTCGCATAGGCTCTGCTGCTCACACGAGTCATACGGCAACCCTCGCTCATCCTATCCTGCCCCTCCATACAACGGTTTCTCTGCGCCATGATCTGGAAGTGTGAGGACTTCCCCACTACTCGGAGAGTAATCATGCAAATGTCTCTCATTTCCTTCTCGCATGCCAACGAACCAAGGAAGCAAACAGGATTGATTGATTTCCCATGGCATACCTTGGTTGCTGTGGCCATTTTGAGTCGGGGATTTTTGTATTATGATACATTGTTGATCCTTATCGTGCATATCTACATCAGATGACTGGATCGAACGATAGCTTCTTTGCCCTTGACTCATGACCTGAGCCGGATGATGGACGTTTTATCGCTGACATCTTGCTGGTGATATCGGGTGTTTTCCCGCCGACATCTTAGCTCCCGAGCCGCTCTTAGGGCTTTCACGGCAGTAAGCTTCGCTCAGAGCTATTTCTCCGAAGCTGAGACCTCAGGTGGGGTGTGAGTCGTTTTCCCTAGCAGACACCCTCCTTTGGAGCTCTTCTACCTTGTATGAGATGTGGTGGAAGGTGCCGTGCTCACCTAACACGGATGATGGCCCCGGATGCTCAACGGGCCATGTCTCATCACCGCCGTTGTATATTAATCTCCCGGTGTCCTGAGCGCTTCGTCTTTAGTAGATAGTAGACCGAGGGGTCCTTCAATACAACACAAATATACCACTATATCCCCTGCTTTGGGCATTATTTTTTGGTTCTAATTAAAGATATACTTTCAATGTTGTTTAGGTTCTTCATTCTCCTGGCCTCTACCTTGCTCGCCCAGGCACAAGATGGACCAGGCTGTGGCACAGCACCCCCTAGTCCCGAGTTCCTGGCAGTGGGACGGCAACTCGCTGAGCGGGAGAATATCGCGCGCCATGATAATCGTATCTCAAGGGTGGGGAGAACCATAGAGGTGGATGTTTATTTACACACTGTCGCCACATCAAAGGACAAACTAGTCAGCGTAGGTGCACTCTGGGCATGGACGCCGCCAGAAAAACTGACCCAAGAATTAGAAGAGCGTCCTCAACAGGCAGTTCGCCGTGCTCCTCAAGTCATACCTCCCGTACGGCATAACCTTCCACCTCAAGGGCACCACCGAGACCATCAACGGCAAATGGTCCCTGGACAAGGACGAGATGGGCATGAAGCGCGCCCTGCGCTCCGGCGGCTACCGCGCCCTCAACATCTACTACGTCGAGGACCTCCACGGCGACCTCGGGTACTGCTACTACCCGACTGACGCTTCCCCGGGCTCGGAGGACTTCTACCGCGACGGCTGCTCCGTCCTGTCGTCCACGGTGCCCGGGGGCTCGATGGCCGACTTCCGCCTGGGCAAGACGTCCGTCCACGAGACGGGCCACTGGTTCGGGCTCATACACACCTTTGAGGGGGGCTGCGTGGGTGATAATGATCTGGTTGATGACACGCCCGCGCAGGCGAGCGCGTCGGCTGGGTGTCCCACGGGGAGGGACTCGTGTCCTCTTAAGCCAGGCTTGGATCCGATCCACAACTACATGGATTACTCGTCAGAGTGCGTTGATGTTTCGTTTTTCTTTTTCTCTTTTCCTTTTTCTCCGCATTGTTGACTGTTTGGGCTGACTTTGATTGATTGCGCAGTGAGTGCTATACTGAGTTCACCAGCGGGCAGATTGATCGTATTCACAGCTTCTGGGACAAGTATCGCAAATGAGACAGGGACGGGGCCCGAGTACGGCCGAGTCGTTTGGACCTCTTGTCTAAGTTTCTTTTTCTTCCTTTCCAGCAATTTTGCTTACACCAGATATCAAGAGTTTTCTGGGGACCTCGGTGTATAATACTTTGAAGAACCAGGTTTCTTCGCGCGATCCTTCGTGGCAGAGTTGGGTAGAGGCACATCGGCAAATTTCAAGTTACATATGAGTCAGTCTACTTCTATAACATTGCGATATTCGCTCCATGGAGAGATTGGATGTTGCCTTTCAGCCAGCCACGGGGCAGCTGGGGCGGCGGGGAAGAGCGTAAACGGGATAGCTTGCATGCATGTCTTTCCGTTCTCAACATGCAAATGGCCCGGTGTTTCAGCCTCCCTTTTGTAAATCGCTATGAGTGATCATTTACGCTGTAACGGCGGTAAGGGCGGCTCTAGATATAAGAGACCTGAGACGATGAGATTCTGGAATGCGAAGCGTGTTTCGTTTTAGGCACCCATAACCTCATGCTCCGAGGATCATGCGCGGAAACTTAAAAGTCTTGAGAAGAGGAATTCAAGGCAGCAGCCCTATCATCTATGATGCATGTCTCTTATTCCCGCCAGCGTCTCTTATTACCCACCTTTTGATGCTACGATGATCTCGGTTGCCCGATATGGTAAATTTGTTCAGTTAGCGCTTATCCTAATATCCGTGGACCAGAGCCCTGGTGATGCTTGACAAAAAAACACTGCTTTCCAGACACTCCAATCTAACAAAAGAACTAGCAATCTCTGAGCGCAGTAAATAGCAAGATGAACGGATTCCTCACTACATAGAGTCCGTTAGCTTTTAGATCCAAGTCTTGTTATTGTCAGTAAACTTCTAATAATCAATAAATTACGCTTGAAAGGCTGAGGGCGCAGTGTCGTGGTGTGTCGTGTTTTATGTCGCCCACTTACAGCTTGCTTCTTAACTCCATGACAATCCCATTTAACTCCCAAGCTCCGAAACTCCGGCACAACGGAAACCGCTATTCCACCCACATTTCCTTAAAGCACAGGGATGGATTGTCTAGACGTATGCTTATCGTAGAGCGGCAATAGGCTTCATGCGGGGTGGTTGAATAGTATATAAAGTGTATAAATTGTATGAGAATAAGAGAGTCCCAATTTCAAAACATCAGTACATCTCTGAATCAATCCATCTAACAAGAGTGAGCTCTACCCAAACAAGCCAGCAATTGCCCAGAATATTACACAATGAGCCTCCCCAAGACTTTCAAACAAGCCGCCTTCAAGGAGAACGGCGGGCCTCTGGTCGTCGAGGAAGTCGAGTTGACTCTTCCCTCCAACGGACAGGTGTTGATCAAGGTGGAAGCTTGTGGCGTTTGCCATTCGGATAAGTTCCCTCAGTTCAATGGCATGGGAGCTGGTTTGTATGTTTTGCATTGATTGAAATCGTTGAGGAACTGAGGCTAAAACTCTTGATTACAGCCCTTTTGTCCCTGGTCATGAATTCATCGGAAGAGTGGCTGCGGTTGCTTCTGGCGAAAAGAAGTGGAAAGTCGGCGACAGGATCGGCGGTGGCTGGCATGGAGGACACGATGGTAAGTATTCACCGGAGTGAAGCGGTTTCTTCACTGGTTTTCTAACAGAGCTACTCCAGGCACCTGCAATGCTTGCCAAAAAGGCATGTTCCAGATGTGCGATAACAAGGTCATAAATGGAGAGACTGTCGGTGGGGGATGTAAGTTCCCTACATACACTGCTAGGAAAGGGGATGATTTTTTCTAATTGTGTCAAGATGCCCAATACTGCAAGATTCGCTCCGAGTCGGGGGTCAGAATCCCCGAAGATATCGACGCTAAGCTTTACGCACCTGTTCTGTGCGCTGGTGTTGCGACCTTCAACTCGATCCGCCAGCTCAATGTGCCCCATGGATCGACGGTTGCCATCCATGGTATTGGTGGCCTGGGCCATCTTGCAATCCAGTACGCAAACAAACTCGGCCACCGGGTTGTGGCTATTTCCCGTGGGAGTGACAAGGAAGAGTTTGCTAAGAGCCTGGGAGCACATCAGTACATTGATGCAGCTACCCAAGATCCCGTCAGCACTCTCAAGGGGCTTGGTGGTGCATCTCTCGTTGTTTCGACGTCTCCCAACGGCGCGGATATAACACCGTTGCTCGGCGGGCTGGGCCCCCTTGGAAAGTTGCTGGTTCTCTCTGGTAGGTTGTTCATGGACTCTCGATCGGTAATATCAAGCTAACAATACGCTTTATCGCAAAGTTGCTGGTGACTTGTCGATCAACGTTCTTACTCTGGTAAGTCATCTACCCACATGGATAAGAGTAAACGTGTTGTTCAAAGTCTGACTCGGAAACTTCATATACAGATGGGGTACGGACTCTCTGTTCACTCTTGGCCTTCAGGTCATGCAGCAGATGCGGAAGACACGATCGCGTTTACCAAGTTGCATGGGGTCAATTGTATGACACAGACATGGCCGTTAGAACAGGCCAATGAAGCATATAGTAAGTTATTTAGCGTACAATCCCGAGACCTAGGGATGAGAACTAACGTATAATTAACACAACAGACGCCATGGTTAGTGGTGACATACGTTTCCGGGCAGTGATTACTATGGAAGAATAGGGTTTAGACCTTTGATAAGGGAAGTTTGAAAGGGTCAACTCAACGAAGCATCCTCATCTGCACAGTTCAGGGTTCAAGAAACATGATTCGATGAATCCAACTTTGGATGGCGGCACGCAATGATCCGGGACTTTTGCCGAACTAGATTTGGAAGTCGATATCGGCGGCGTGTGCCGGGAGACTGCATTTCTCAGTACCCATTTGCCTCCGCGCGTGCAGGGGATTTGCCGCGACCCCGGCTGGCCCTGGCAGATGATCATGGGCTGTGTTGTTTTTGGAATTATTTCTCGTAAACGGACCAATCGTTTCGCTGACACGTTGCATCTTACATGGGCGGTCTTTTTCTTCCTTTCAATAGCGAACCAGGCAAGCATCGAGAGTAAGCGCGTATCGGTGAGGAAATGATTTTAGTTTCGGAAGGTTGGCTTTCATGGCATGTACTGTAACCATCAATAATCATGCTATCCCACATGCAAGAATAGCCCCTGTTCATCGAGTGGAAAGAACATAAAGCCAGCTCAATCCCCGGACGATGTGAATGACTTTAGCTCCGAAGTAGAATCATCGGCAAAAATTAGAACGGTTTATTCTTACAACCATGAAGGTCGTATACACCCTTATAGCAGCTTTAGCAAGCTTTGCTTCAGCAGAAGTCTACAGCGGGTCACTCTATGTTTACGGAGACAGCACCACGACTGAGGTCAACAATCTTCAGGTCTTCTCAAACGGAGGTATGAAAGTGTCATGAACCTTACCAAAAAAAAACCGCAAACATCTGCTGACGTGACAATAGAAACGATCTATCTGGGCGACTCCAAGGCTCTAAATGATCCCGAATATGCACCTGTCATCTGTAACCTCAGCCCATAATTCTCCGCCCGTAATTCCTCTAACACGTTCCGCAGACTCCCTGGACCTCGATAATGTTGTCACTGCGCCAATCTACCTCAACCCAAACACCACCGGCCTTGCCCAGAAGCCCACCTGGTCGAACCGCATCTTGGCTGAGCCCAATTACACCGGGGCAAGCGGGCTCAAAGCAGTCGCGCTCGACCCGAACGCGGCGAATCTTGCCGACTATAGGACCAAGTGGTTTGCTTATCACAGCCTCATCTTCTCCGTTGCTGACAATGGTGATGCCTCCTACTCCGGGAGGGAGTATGCCGAGAGGTCGGCCGTATCGGGAGTGTGGGATGTCTATGCTTACTGGATTGGCTCGGCCGATAACCACCGCTTTAACTTCAGGACTGATCCGATTGTTTGATTGAATTATGAGCGGGCTTGATGATACTTTAGCTGTCTACGAAAATGAAGCGGGTAGATGGTTGAAAGTGGATGTTGTGGGTTGTTTCTCTAGAACAATTAGGAAGAAGTAGCTCTTGCCTTATAGTTTTTATGAATCGTGAAAAGGTTAAACAGACTACCTCTAGTGAGTAAATGGACTTGACTTAGTGGATATTTTACTTGAGACAAGACTACGCCAGATTAACGCTGCGAGGAACAAGTGTGTAGATGGATAAGCTTCTGGCATCGATCCTAGATCACCCCAAGCAGGTGTCTGCAATGGTAAGGGTCTGATGGAGTGCTGAGAATATCAAGAACACGATGACTGAAAATTTGCTCGCCTATGGAAAGAAACCTAGCATAGACCTTACGTCCTCTTTGGTCGCCAGAGGAATGTGGTATTATAATAAGTAATAAAATAGGTCCCAAAGCTCGAAGATTCACACTTTTCACTCCGCGATTCAAAAGCTACAGGTTATCTCTGATACTTACAAATACTGGAGTTACTATGTAGGGTAGGCTATAGGCCTAGATGTTCAACTAGTTCAATGCGACCAAAATTCTCTATATTTGGGTTGATACACGGAGAGAGCTAGAATAGTGTAAAACAACTAAGAGATTCGCAAGATAGCCCTGCTTTCTGTGATTTATTGCCGAACAAAGGACTTGTCAAATGCAAAGTTTAACAGATGTTATGATACAAGGTGTAACAACAACGATTTTATTTCCTTATCACATTCTCAATTGAATGAAAGGATAGCACATCATGGCCATCAAAATTGTCAGACCCCAGAACAGCTACATCGTGACCATAGTCATACATATAATAGTCGTTAATGGTTCTGATAGGCCTAAAACAGTTAATGTTAATATATCTCTGATTTTCGCGCAGAGCTTCAGACATCGTTCAAGCTTCTTCCTAGAACAGTCCAAGAGCCATTGACGGAAGCAATGAGAAAACCAGCGGCGCTTCCGTGCATATCATTAGGAAATACCAGCGTACAACACCGAAATACCGCATTTTATAATAGAGCAGCCTTCTAATCTTTGTTTAACTTTATGCTCTAACTTCTTACACAATAGAGGTAACGATTTTCATTTGTTGGTGCCTCGGGCTTGATCCCCAATGTGACACCAGTCCACCATCTCCACACCTTCGCAGCCCAATCCCAAGCGAGTCGCTAACTTCGTCTCCAGATTTTTGCCATGAATTCACGAACTTCTTCATTTCATCATGTGATTCTTGTCTGATCAATTATGGATGGCTGGTTGATGCTGCTTACGTCATGCTCAAGGGGCTCTTTCCGCCTTACTTCTTTCGTTGCTGCGCCCCGCAATTGAAGTCCTTCCTGAATCCGTCGGCGCGTGACACCGCCATTGATCGATTCAACGTCACCGACCGCCTGCTGTCTTGCAACGCTTGCCGATAGATCTAGACCAGCTCTTCCAGAAAGACTGTTCGCGTTATCTATCTGTAGCTGACGATGAGCTCTATTGCAGTAAGTGTTTGCGGGACCGCTGCTCTCGCGGTCGCGTTGGCTGGCGCCATCTACGCCGCCAACGCCTCCTTCACAAGAGTCCCCAAGAGGATCAGAGATACGACGACTTCCGCTTGGCTGAGGGCATGTGCTATCTTGACGACGATGTAAGTCTCCCTTTCCCCGTGGCACGTACTCATGGCACGCGCATGGCTCACAGCAACACTAGATGGATCGGCATATGGCTGATCACGGCTATCATCAGAGCCGTCTTCGTCATTACTCACCGGCTGCCCGTTTTCTGGTATGGACTTGGAAAACACCTGGCTATGCTCAATGGTCTCACGGGCGCATCAGCTATATGCTTGCTCCTCATCATTCAGACTGTCATTCTGTCCATCAGCACCTGGAACGCGGGCTCTTCGATCCGTGACTTTGTTCACGGGCCGTATCGTTTCATAATCTTGGGGCTCCTTCTGCTCTTGCCTCTTTCAGTAGCCAGCGTTGTCTTGTCCGAGTATCAGTACTTGAACAGCGGCGACATGGGCCATCTGCGATCCATCATTGCCCTTTTTCTCATCGACGGCCTCATCGCTATCATCAAACTCGTTGCAGTTGGTTTGAACTTGATCTTCCTCCGATCCAAAGCTCGTTCTTCCCCAGTGGTGAGTCTACATGACAAGAAGAAAATTACAGCCTACCATATGCGCAACGAAACTGACATTTGCTTCGCTACAGCCATATCATAAACCCCTACTCATCATCAATCTCTTGTCGTTCGGGCGAGATGCCTTTCAAGTCATCTTCAAATCCCTCATCAGGCTGGGACTTGCTCGCAAAAACGGTAAACACCTACCAGTCAATGCTGTCGTTGTGCTCCGAGTGTTGAACGTCATCATCGTCGCCTGGGTAACTGTGGCCTGTCTCATTATGGTGGTCGACATCGTCGCAGATTATGCCTCCGCCCCAGCTGAACCAGCTGTACAGCCAGACGAACAACCAGACGAGACCAGCCCTCTTCTAGGGCGCGACGAGAGTCGGGTTGCGATGGCTGCGTAGGTGCCTGGCAATTCTGATATACCGTGCTCGCGCTTCCCTTTCTTTTAGGCTAAGGGGTGTTCTGGAAGGGCGTCGCTGGCTCTTAGTGGTGGTTTGGAATATTCTTCTTTGATGCTTACAGGAGGCGTGAAGGGGCATATAATAATGGTGATGGAAAGCATTGTGGCGAACGTTGCTAGGAACTTTCATCAATTACGCTTGAGAAGCTGTACAGTAGGTTTAGGAGTGGCTGAGTTACTGTAGAGTTGCCAGTGAAATATAAAGTCAAATAGTCTATGAGAGTCACCAACTCGTTCCACGTTTCCATCGCGTGAGGAACAAGAACACAAGGCGGGATTTCCGCTGATCCGGACAGAGATATAATGAATCTGCCCCCGGCGAGCTATTTTCCAGAAGCCAAGCCAATAGATAAATGCTCGATAGCTGTTCGATGGGGCTCAAGAACTTTTGTAGAAATTTTCTGGAAAAGCGCATCAGGCTATCGGAAAATTCCAGACACGATATCCACAAAAAGGGGGCACGCCTTAGAACAATTTTCACGTTTCTCCCGCATGTTCTCGTCGGATGTGGCGGGTCGGACGCTCCAGTGGACCCTTCTTCGATCGCACGAGAAAATTTCAAGAATGAGCTCAGCGGAGTTTCTCGGTGCTTTGATACTCTTTCTAGTTACTTCGCCCGACGTCAGCGTCGCATTGGCGCCCCAACAGACTGACCTAGACAGGGCTCAGATCAACCTTAATTCTCATCCTTTGCGCCATTGTGGGATCCGAAGGCGCAATTCGTGATCGGCTTGGCTGTCTAAAGAGGCCTCTGCCGCACATAAGCTTGAAAAACAAATATAATGGGCGGACGGCGTCTCCCCTTTTCTCTAACTCCACCTGTTCGCCCATCTTGCTTTTTCACTCTGGGAAGATTCTCCGCCGCGGCACGTGGCGATCTCGACGAAGATGGCTTTTTACAGGAGTGTGCTGTCGCAGATGATTATCTGTGGGTTGGTTGCTTTGCTCGGACCTGGTCTATGGGTTCGTCCCCATACCCGTTGCCCCCCTCGACATGAACGGGACCCCGCCGTGCTAACAAATCACGATGCGTGTAGAATGCAAACAACTCGCTTGGTGCTGGAGGAGCACTTGAGCCTTACCTGGTATGTGCTGCCGCCCCATACCGTTTGTTTCCCCGCCTTGGTAGCTGACCATGCTGAGTAGGTCAATGCGGGTAACTCGCTTGTGTTTGGGCTGATGGGCCTGTTTTGTATTCTGTCGCCCATCTTCGTCAATTGGATCGGTGTCAAGAGGACTCTGATTGCTGGTACCCTCGGGTGGTCGGTTTACAGCGCCTCGCTCTACCAAAACAACCGTTATGGCACCGAGTAGGTTGAATGGAATATCTCTGACTTGGATCTGCCGCTGACTTTGAGGTTTGCAGATGGTTTGTTATTTTCGGAGCCGCTATTTGCGGAGTCAGTGCTGGTTTGTACTGGGCAGCGGAGGGATCCATCATCCTCTCATATCCGGAACACGCAAAGAGAGGTAGATATCTCGCCCTCTGGCTTGCGTTCAAGAACAGTGGCCAGGTAGGTGGTGTGAATAATCTGACGAAACTGAACCAAATACTAACCTTATGTAGCTCATCGGCGGTGCCATTAACCTCGGACTGAATGCCACTCGATCTACCGGCGGAAAGGTCTCCTACGTTACGATCTTGGTCTTTGTTGGACTCCAAGCACTCGCCGTCCCCATTGGATTCGGACTTTCTTCGCCCGAGAAGACGGAACGATCTGATGGTTCTAAGATTGTCGTCGAGGAACGGACACCCGCAAAGGTGCAGCTCAAGAAGCTCTGGCAGACGATCACGACCCGCCAGATTGGTCTCTTGCTCCCCATCTTCTTTTCCAGCTGGTTCTACTGGGTGAGTGATACAACTTGCTGAGAATTAACCGATCGATACTAACCAGAGCCGTCCTAGGGTTACGCATCGACATACTTGACTTTGTATTTCAGTGTCCGCGCCCGAGCACTTGCATCCTTCCTCTCAGCCATCACTGGTACCTTGGCATGCATTCTTTTCGGCATCTTCCTCGATTCCAACAAACTTACCGTCAAGGTAGACACATGGGCTCCCTCCTGAGAAAGTGTAAATCATACTGATTGTTCTATTTAGTCTCGCATCCGTTACGGCTTCGTCTTCTCCTGCGGCCTCTTCACCCTCCTCTGGATCTGGGTCCTCATCGTGCAGCACGGCTTCGAGCAAAAGAAGCCCGCCACCCTGGATTGGTCCTCTCCTGGATTCGGCCGCGCCTTCGGAATCTACATCATGCTTCAGACGTCGGGCAACATGGTCCAGAACTTCCTCTACTTCCTCGTGGGAACTCTCGGCGACGGGACACTCGAACTGAGCAGATCTACCGGTCTTCTTAGAGGAGTGGAAAGTTGGGGCCAGTGTGCTTCATTTGGGATTAGCAGCAGGTAAGGATATGCACATTTCTTGAACAGTTTATGACTTGTGGCTAACCTTCTGAAAAAGCAAATTCTCGCCATTTTACACCACTGTCATCAATGTGGTGTTCTGGACGCTTAGCCTTTTCCCTGCTGCCGTGACGATCTGGGCGGTTGAGGATAGGAAGCAGTACCCCGAGACCGAGGTCCGGGAGTACAGTGATAAGGGCGCAGCCGATGCTGGAAGTTCAGAGAAGAATGTGTAGGACAACGTAGTCCTATTTAACACATCAAACATATACCTTGATTTGATGTTCGCTACCTAGTCTGTGCTTACATATTTTGAAGCAATAATATGAATCTTCTCCCCACTACGAGCAGTAATCATTGGAATGAAAATTGTTAACCAAACAACAGAATGGAAGACTATAAGTTAGTTGCCTTTTCAATTCCCATGACATGATGACGCATCTGGTTGCTACAGGCCTTGGACTAACTAGAGACCTGAATACGGATGTGTTGTGTTCTCCTAAGGGTGCCTAAATTCTCCCCCAAGCCCGTTGATTAGGTGATTCTACAATGAGATTAGATCGGTCTCGCTCAGTTCTTGCCCATTCCTAGCGTAGATGATATAATTGCTCTCTTCGTTTTGAGAATCGGAGTTGACTTGGGAAGACTTCTATTCATGACAACTCCCTGCATATCTAGTCAAGAATTCTAGCGTCTTAGCATCACCAAAGTAGGCAACAAAGCGAGGGCCGAATCGCCGAGATCCACAATTCCAAGACAGCTCCGAGAGCGAGCGAGTTAACTACGATTCAAAATGAAGAAAGGAGGCCTCGATTAATTCTCTAGTGATCTGGGCTGAAGGTTCTCCACTGAATACGAAAACCTACTAAAACATTTCATTTGGGTCCGGAGCTTTAACGATGCATTGTCCACTCATTCGCAACACCAGGCGCATTTGCTCAAACCGGTTCAGTCCTTGTCGTCTCGCTCGCTAATCAATTCTTCGACAAAGTGATAAGATGAACAAATTGGGAGCCATTCTGACCCGAAGACGTCTTAATACAGCCGTCGGGGCCGCATTTGTGACGGGCATTGGTGGCTGGGGCACATTCTGGTTCTCAACTCGCCACGCGACTTTTCGACCGCTTCCCGACCACGATTCGCTTGTGCAGAGTCATTTTCATCAGGCATTCAATCCACATAAGAATCAGGCATTGAGCGATATTTACTCATCGACTATCCGTGTGGAGGATCTCGATCCAAAGTTGGTCGATGATTTCAGGAATGGTGGTTCAAAGTTGATTGAGCGGTACAGCCAGGGAATATTTGGTAGATGGGGTAAGAGGAGACTCAATGATCTTGAATCAGCTTATTTATACAAATGAATGGTGATTTCTGACCTGCAATATGAAGCTTTTGCCATCCAACGGCAACTTGTACAGTCATTTAGCAGTGCGCAACCTCCGCCGGGAGTGAAGGATGTTACCTCGACCAAAGAAATCCTCAATGATGAGTTTAACCTTGGTTAGTAGCCATATCTCGCTCAAGTGACCGTCATGGTTAGTTCTTATGTTGACAACTTGATCTAGGAACCCTGATTTCCAAAGAATTCTTCGTTTTGCAAAAATCACCACGCTCAATAATTCTAAGAGGCGGTGAACCCAATCCAAGCAACAAGGACGGGTTGCGAAAACTCGACGTTCTGTCTGAAATTGAAATCACCACGAATGATGATAAGACGGAAATTACCTTTGCTTTCAAGAACATGTTCTTCAGCGGGGAGGGAATGGCCAGTCCACCACCTCTCCCGGAATTTATGACACCGTTGCATCTAATGTACGCGAAGGCTCTTGCAGCTAATGGCGCTACTAATTGCATGAGGAAGTGAGAATATTCCGAAAAGAAAAGCTCTGGAAAATTGACTTGCTTCATTGAGCAATTGTATTATTTGTTTTGTATTATAGAATCCAAGTCTCTACTCTAATATAGACACCGGCCGTGAGGATAGGAACTGGGCACACATTGTTACCCCGCGAATCTCTTCTAAATTACTCGAATATCAAGGGATTGTAGCAAGTTCAAGTGAACAAAAGAAGTGCTGTATAGGTACTATATTGAAGCACTAGAGTTTGACCACGCGCTAGAAAAAAAGCTAGTAAGAAACTAAGAACTACAGTTAAACATTAGTATATAGGAACGAATGTTGTAGGAAATATCTATGCATATATATATTAATAATTTGCTTAATTAGCCATGATTTCATTACGATTCTTCATTTTCCTTCCATGAGCTTTTTCGAATGGCGCCTAACTCCCTTCTCTGTGGTAGTGGTTGCTCGATTGTTCTAGGCGGATTTACTCGATAACTGTGAACATGAATTTAGGGCTCCCTTTATATATCCAAGTTCGGCAGTCTCGAATTCGAAAAGTGAAGAGGAGCGTGAGTTTCACTGTTGAATATATAAGAAACAAAGCCATTAGGCCATTCTTTCGCGACTCACGTGCTAACCTGCAACCCGAAGCACAACCTTGATTTACCTTCTGAGTAATTGCATTAAGATTATCGTATCTTCATCTGGATAGGAGCCAGTCCGCATTACCTCAAAGAGCCAAAACCTTCATACCCATTCATCCAAAAATGCTTTTGCACATGACGCTGCCGTTGCTGCCGCATACTGCTGAAATGCTTTTGTCTTGTGGCTGTCTGCATAGTCGCAGGCGCTCTTTATCACGACGCAGGAGGGAAAATTTTCCCAAACACCGGCGCCCTCCATTTCGAAGCCCAGAATGCCCTCCAGTTTAGCCAATGCGTCTCGATGTGCCCCGGACTTCATCACCTTATCCCCTGAGGCGAACAAGCCAAAGTGAACCTCGGGCTCCGGTGTCCCGTCGATGAAACGAGCGCGTGTCACTATTTGACCGCAACAGCCCGCATCTTTGCATGATAGATCCTTGTCTCGGTGTTCATATTTCGCGTCGAAAAGGATGTCTAGATTTGTGTCCGGATAGCATGCTTCCAATTTAGGTATTTGTTGGAGTGTACTAAGATAACCAGACATCTTCTCATGGAGCGTCGCTTCTACTTTGGGGGTTCTCAGTTTAGCTAAGAAGTTGGCTATTTGGTTGTTGGGTCTTGGAAGTGATTCTAAAAGAGTGTCCTTTAGTTCGAATGACTCCGTAAATTGCCGTCCAAAATCATACTGGACGATGCCCTCACTCACGATGACATCGCCCAGGACAATTTCGCCACGACCCGGGGCAAGAGGTACCGCACCACAGATACCCACGACAATAGCAAGCTTGATGTTGGGAAATGTTGCCTGGCAATTCGCCGCAACTGAAGCAGCGTGGACTTTCCCCATGCGGCCCATATGAATAAGAACGATATTGTGACGGCCAAAGGAGCCGGTGGAATAGGCATTTTTATCGCCACTAGATTTGCGATAACGGGGATCATCGCTGCCCCAGGAATGATCGAAAAGAGCCTCAACGGCGGCCGCCTCGCGGGTAAGGGCGCAAATTATCGCAATCTCAAAGTCCTCCCCGCTGGTAGGAGACCTCGGTCCTCTGAGCTGTGTGGAATTTGCGTGCTTGCTGCCTCTATCGCTGGCTTGGTCTACCTCTGGGTTTATATACGCGGCAACTGGGGCATGCATATTTACTGGACCATGACTGCCAGACACAAGCGCAGATCCTAGTGGCTTGTTGTCTATCCTCGGGAACAGTCTATCCAGGTACGCGAGTACTGCCACCACCCGCTGATGTAGCCATTCTCTCCGGCTGAGATGGGAATTTGAAGTGTTCAAATCATCCTCCATGCCCGCTGAGTTATTGAACTCTAGACAGTTTCTGATAGTTCTGACGAAGGCCTCTAGGTATTGAGAATTGATGTCCCATTTATTGTTCTCAAGTTCTTCGAGTTTCTTTAACGCATCCATGTGGCGGTTGTTGAGACGCTTGTTGAGCCGCTGGTTCTCAAAGTCGGACGATGGAGGGCAAAGAGGTTCGCCGAGTCCAATTTCCAAGAGCAATATTCCGAGAGACTGAATGCGAGGATACTTATGTATGAGTCCTCTTCTCTTGATACACTCAGAGGCATCGTCATCGCATTTAGTCGCATCCGGATGGAAAGAGACGTAAGCTTTGAGTGGCACCTTTTTGGGTTCGCGTTGTCCGTCTGCCTGTGGCATGAACCATATTGTGTCGCTGCTCCATACTTTATGCATCAGTTCAGAGCTGTAGAACTGCCAGAAAGACAACGCGATGATATAAGCGAGAGCGAACTTTTCTCTGACAGTAAGCTTGAACTGGCTCAAGACACTCGACAAAGACATGCCGCTACCGGGGGATGGTTCGTGTCTCAATGCTTCATCTCTCGACCAAAAAAGATCTTTGCCGTGGAGCCTCAGAGAAACACGACATCCATTATTGTCCTGGAAAATCTTACAGAATGAGTCAATTGGCGCATCATCTAAGCCAGTCAAGTCGCGAGATTCGCGATCCGGTCCCTTTTCGTTCGCAAACCTCACTCGACTAGTCGACCTGAACAAGACTGTTAGGCAGAAGCATTAAGGGCCGAGGAATACGAACAACATACGCTGGTATCTCAATACAGAGATCTTCCCAAGACCCATCGATGGTTGATGATGTGATGACATCAAACCGGACCAGATCTTCCTTGCTCTCAAGCCTCATCAAGAATAATCTCGTTGGGTGCCACGAGGCCGGGTCTTTTGCATCTTGGTGCTTGCAAATACCACAAGGAGTGTATTTTGCAAGTGTTTGAAACAATGCCGTCTGGGCAGTGGAATGATCCTCGGACTCGGCGTCCTCGAAGTCTCTTTCCCAGCCGTCTTTTGGGAATAAATCGATAAGACTCTTGCACCTTTTCTCCAAGATATCAAGGATGTCGTTAGGCCTTTTCAGGTATTCGAATATCTTTCTGGATAGACGTTCTGCCTGCCAGTTAGGTCCATTCCTCGCCTCGTCCTGGTTGGGTTCTTTGCGCCTTTCGTCCTCGACTAGCATATAGAGGCCTGGGAAGCGATGCTTCATCGGCTGTTCCCGTGACATTAATTTGACGTTGGTTTTGCTCTGTAGGTTGAAGATAGTTAGCGAAATAGCCTGCCTACATAATATAGGGAAAGACATGGATTGGATAGAAGCTTACTAAACACATGTCTTCAAGGACTTCCAAAAGACTGTCCACTCGGTTATAGAAATTTTCGTCTAAGTTAAGCCCCATGATTTCTTTGAGACCAGCTTTGACAGCCGCCAAGTTTGTTGCAATGCTCAAGCATGTGCCACATAGGTGGCCTTCTGGCCACTGGGAACTGTGCGGGCACTTAGAGAGGCCTCTTATCGCCAAACCAACCTTGCCGGCGCAGACCTCGAGCCAGTCAGTTACCTCTTCCCCATTCGTTACGACACGGGTTGCGTTGACAATCGACTGTGAGTGTGATATGCGCGGATGGCTCTCCTCTACCTCTGCCCGTGGGGTTGAGAGTTTCGAACTTCTCGTTGTGCTCATCTGGTCTAACTGTTCTCTTGATGTGGAGGGTTGCGCCGGTATTCCTCCGGGCTCGCCCTTCCGTGATTTCCATGTACCGAAACGGCGAAGTTGAAGATTTGCTAGTCGTCCCATCTGGAGACACGATTGTGGGTGTAGGCAAATGGCGACGCTAAGGGCAGAAGAAAGAGTTCCGGATTGTGATCGTATGAGCTCACGCGGTGACAGTGTCGGCTCTTTACCCTTAAATCAGCATCTCAGCCTGATGATGAGGCAGACTGGGCGGGGTTCAGCTACTCCTCAGAACTTTTGTCACCTGCTGAATATCAGATTACTGTTAACCAGTCATTTAGAGTGAAAATTGTGGGGCATCGCTTGATTATGCTACCCTCCGTTGAGCCCAAATTTCCCCTCCTATTTCCTTCAAACAACGCCTTATCTTACTTTGATGATGGCCCTGTCAACGCAGTCTGTTGCAGATCTCGCTGAACAGTGCATCGGACGTTTTGACCAGACTCTCGAGATAGCAGGTCTTGCGAACAACCAATGGGCCGAAAATCGACGAGCAGACTTCAGGCTTTGGGCAGATGGTGTTGGAGCACTGGCGAGCCAACACGCTTCTCTCGATAGCAGACTCGAATCAAGGGACGAGGAGTTAGCTCTTATTAAGACCATTCTTGTTAATTTGAAAAGCTATCTAGGACGCTGTCTGATAGCCACAGGGGAAGAGCCGCTAAGAGAAGCAAAGCTGGATGTTGACGCCGCTATCGACAACCTTGCTCTGATTGCCGTGGCAATTCGCCGGAGTGGACAAAGATCTCGGATTTTGAGGGCCGACAGGTCCTTTGATCGTACCACTCTGGTAGAACTTGAGATGCATCTGACATGCATGGCTTTGCTCAGACGAACCTCGCCCAAAGAAGAGTTCCCAAAGTACCATGAGGACGACCCTGCCTGGTGGCAGAGTGAGATTGATGGTGAACCTACTCCTCTGCAGGACCGATTGATCGAGGCCAATCTTCTGAGACGAAACCGTTTCCTCTACGCTCAAAGACACTCCAAAAAGCTTGCCATCCCACAAACGCCTGTAAAGGAAACGGTTCCCAATCAACCTGTTCCTGATCGCTCGTCTCCGAAACAGGATGGAGTCACACATCGTCAAGTGCCGAATAATGATGTACGAGAGATGGAAAAATACCCGGTATCGGCACTAATATCTTTGACACGCGCGTCTGACATCGACAGTTTGAATCTGGATGAGCCGAAGATCTCTTTCCAGGCGACCAAGACGCAGATAACTTCCATCACTGGGGCAACTGAGTACCCCAAGCTCCGAAAACCACCAGTGGAAAAGTCGGGTGACCGTGACATTGAACCAACGAAGCTACAAAAATGTCCTTGCTGTTGCGAGGCCCTACCGCGTGTAGCAGTAGCTTCTAAAAATGCCTGGAAGTGAGTTTGAACGATCCTCTGATATATGGTTATATGCTCACGTATACTAGAAAACACCTCTCTGGCGACGTTCGCCCGTACACTTGTATTTCCGAAGACTGCCCATCGCCACTTGTTCTGTACTCGACACGAGTAGAATGGGAGGATCACATGAAACAAGAGCATCCGAAGAAGTGGAAATGCCAACTTTGTGATGGTGTTGAAAGTAATGTGTTCTCCAAAGTTGACGAGTTGGTTAAGCATGTGAGACAAAAACACATGGATTCATTCTTGGAGGAAGATCTGGAGGCGGTGCAGCTCTGGCCATCAACCTTCACCATCGGACTCGATACATGCCCATTATGTCGTTCAGCAGGCCCACTCGATGATCCAACGTTGATCGACCACGTTTTGGAACACACACATGAATTTGCACTTCTTTCACTCCCCTGGGCGGACCTCCCAACCGAGACCTTTCAAGCGCCGACCACCTCGGACTTCTACGATCTCGGGCGCTTGAAACCCGTGGAACCTGTTTTTCTATCTTCTCTGACAACCTCTTCTCATCGTGACGGCCACAGAAGCGAGGAAAACGGCCTAATAGATAGTAATGTGGAGTACACTACTACGGAGGAGCCAGCGATTCAAACAGTTCAATCACCGATGCTTATTTGGCTTGACGGACTGAATATGCCACAACCCGAGGAATGGGGCGATCCAGTCGCTGCGTTTATGTTAAGCAAACTCAAGGATTCCCGCACGGCAAATAGCGGCAATAGAAGAGATGACCACTTTGCTAGGAACCCTTACTTCACTTCCGACTCCGAAGCCTCGACACAAGACGGACACTTTTCTGGAAACCCTTACTTCGCATCCGAGTCTGAAGCCTCGACACGAGACTCACAAAGAGAGGGAAGTCAGACTGAAGAAGACGAATTCGATGAAACGATTCGCCCAGACGATTTGGTGACACAGGTGCCGGATAAGATTTCACAACCAGCCAATGAAGATTCAAGCACCATCAAGCCTGCAGTCAACGGAAGCGTTGGCTCAGACAACAGCTTGAGAACGGAAGTCAGCCATGAGCCACACTCTTCAAGCTTGAGCGCCTCAACTCCTTCTGGGCCTTTCGATATTTTCAGACCAGCCACCCCTGATCTCGTGCGAGACTCAAAGCTTGAGACAGTCATCACCAACAACGGAGCACTCGTGCAACACATCACGTACGAGCCGAACCATTATGTGCATCAGCGACGACTAAGAAAAAAACAGACATGGAAGCGTGTGCGTGAGTTGGGTAGAGGCGGTTCTGGTTGTGTCTGGCTGGAGGAGCGTCTTGATGGGCACGATAATGGAGGTACATTTCGCGCCGTCAAGGAGATTTTCAAGATACAGCCACCAGGACAACATCTTTCGATCAATTACGACCGGGAGTTGGAGGCCATTGCCAAATTCCCCCACTCCAAGGTGACATACTTCTCATTCTTTTCTCTTTTTTTGAGCTTTTACTCACTCTTTCCGTCCCCTATCTTAGTACGTACATTGTTTTGTGCAGTTTTTTGGTTGGTACGAGAGCGAACACTCCATTTTCATAGCGATGGAGTATATGAAGCATGGCAATCTGGAAGGATATCTATCACGCCCTTTCCACGAGGAAGAAACCAAGCAGATTGTATTCCAGCTTCTAGAGGGCCTACACTTTATGCACGACGAAGGATTTGCACACCGTAACCTCAATCCTGCTGTAGGTTGTGAAATTAAAGAATCTTTCTATACAACATCTGTCAAAGGCTAAACAAGTTACTATAGAACATCCTCGTCGCAGAGCCGTCACCACATTGGTGGGTTAAAATTGGTGACATCGGGATCTCCAAACGAGCAGAAGAAGAAACTACGGCCTTTCACACTATGGTTGGGTACCTCGCGCCCGAGGTGATGGGTTTTTGCAGCGCAGAGGACGTGATAGGCGTGCGCTCAGCTGGCAAAGACTCATCCAGCATGTATACTGTGGCAGTCGACATTTGGGCCCTGGGCGTCATTATGTTTCGGCTTCTCAATAATCGCAATGTATTTGGTAACTATGGCCAGCTGACTCAGTATGCTGTTGGCACGGAGTCATTCCCGAGCGATGCCTTATTGCAACGGGGTGTAAGTCGATCCTGTATGGAATTCCTAGAGCTTGCCATGGCTCGTTCGCCAAAGGATCGGCCCACATCCCATCAGGCTTTGAATCATGTATGGTTTGGGGATCTACATGACTCCACGTTGCCACCAGAAGCTCTGTTAGAAAGGCTGTATGTTTATTTCGCGCTCGGATATATACGATCAGCAGGGATGCTAACACACAATGATCAGATCCATTCCCCCGGACGATCTACCACGGAAGAAGATGTCCGTGAATGATGAGGACACGGCCCCGAGTGCCGATTAGCCTTCAACATTTGACTAAGTAAGGCTCATATTTAAATCGAGGAATTCAAGTGAAATTCTAGAAAACTTATGCTCTTGGTATCTATCTATTAGCTTCAGTCCTTGTACCAATACTAGAAAGATATTTCTTTATAGAAATAGTCTGCCGATAACAAGCTGGAAAGCGCATCTAAGTTGGTGGAGATGATGGATATAAATCTAGGATTTCCTCACGACATTATTTTTTAGAGCTAGAAAACCATCATTAAATTTAGTAGAATGAATCATTTCCTTACAGGCAACGCCCCATTCATGTTCCGAACGTATCACTTGCGGCCCTTCTTTGTTTTGCCCGAGTATCTCACTTTCCACATAGTACGAATGCTCGACTACTACTTAAGATTGTCGTCTGAACTAGATAACGTCCTTCTTGGCCAAAGAGAAATACAGTCATACTAATCATCACTTTCATCATCCTGGGAATTCCAGAAAATTGATGAATCATAATGTGGAAGTGATTCAAACTGGCACCCTAGCAACATTCTTTAAAGAATGACAGTTTCCTTCCGAGCCTGTTTGCTTGACGTGCTCGCACCGGCATTTTGACCACGCCGCCACGTAATACTTTCAACCACAGCACAATTGTTGTCTGCTGGCTTCAGAGTAAGGATGTAGAACTGGTCCCCTGTCCAGCTCCGGGCATAGTGGACGGTGACATTGCCGTTCTGGTCTGGCTCCATTGCCTTGATGACCCATTTATCATCCATAGACATAGGGCTGAAGCCGCTTTTGAGCTTCTGGAAGTCTGAGCTGCTGATACTTAGTCCCTAGGATCCAGTTTAATCATTGTCGATTGGTTTGAGAGTTAGAGACATTCTGTGATAAAGGAGCGGGGTACTTGGAGATCGTATGAATATGCAGGGTCTGGCAAATGATCATCAAGTGCGGCTGTGCGAAGATAGAGAAGAGAAGAGCTGCGGTGCGCTGTACATGTAACGATGGACTTGATCAGCTGCACCGGCTCAACTGCGGCTCAGCTGTAATCCATGAGCACCCGTCGAATTATGCGTGATGGCGAAGACTGGCCACGAACTCAGGTAACACCGTAGCATTATGTAGTCACAAGCCACGACAGGACGTCAACAACTAGCCGGAAGACGCCTGAATATAGGGACAAGTAACCTTTAGTGGTTCGCGTGGCGAGTCACTTAGATGAGGTGGCTTAGATGATCAGAATTGGGCTACAAAGGTGTTTCAGATGTGCAGAAAGCATTCTGCACATAAGCGATCCGTGATAGGCCAAAACCAAACCCGCAACTCGCTCGATGCAATATTACCCCCCGCATGCTCCATCTCCCTTATTGCATAAACCTCGCGACAAGCCACGCTCCAAACGCGTCGTTTTTCCCCATCCAACGCTCCATGGTCCAGTAGTTGGAAGGGTTCCCCTCATGGTAATGCAACGTGCCCTCGCTCCTCGAGTCTCTTTAGAGGCTCGTGAGCGCAGGACCAAGCCGTCATTTCGCGGACGGCAGTACAGAGAGTACAGAGATCGCAAGGTTCGCCCTTGCGATTTCTGCCGTAGCAAAAAAGCGGCTTGCCACATGGAGCACGGCCCACCGTGTAAGTTATGCGAGAAGAAGCATAGAGTCTGTACCTTTGTGGATGTTACTTGGAAAGAAAGGAACGCCGACCCAGCCCTGGCCAATGTGTCCGGTCTTCATCTGCCTGTTGTGGGTGCGGAATCCATCGAGGGCTCTCCAGCACAGAGCCGGATCCAAGGAGAGAACAGTAACTCTCTTTCGCACCGACAAGATGGGCAAAGCCGAGCCGAGATTCCGTCCGAACCGGGGCTGTATCGCTGCGAGAAGTCAAGAGTCGGGCGCCTGCTGTCTGGTGGTGACTCGGTGGCTATGTTGTCACCGTCACGGATTGAGGCCATCCCCACGCCGGTCTCGCACGCTGATGATATTCTGCCGGACCATTCCTCCTTCAGCACTCAAGGAAGTCAGCTTCTGCAGGGGGATGGGCTCCCGCCGCCCGTGTGCTCAGTCATCGAGAACGATTTCACGGCATCGTCGGAACCAAGACTTGACGGCCAAGTCTTGGAAAACGCCAGGAAGAACCTCGAGTCTATGATCAATTCTATATTGGGGCACCGGTTCACCACTCTTTACACACACTTTGTACATCCAAACTTTCCTATAATTTCGGGAAACCAGTTTCCAAGCGACCCTAGTGAACATGAAGTAAACTCAATGCCCCTGTCATTGCTGGCGGCAACCTTTGCTGCCGCCGTCCCCTTTTCGATCTACGACGATGTTCTCTCTACTCGATTGCCTTACCTCCCATCCCAGACTGACCTGTTCCGGCTCGCGTGGACTCTTGTCCTTGACGAGCTGCATGCTCCACGCCTGGCCACTATCCAAACATGCTTGCTGTTATTACAGCAGCATACAACCAACAAGTATGTGTCAGGAACTCCATCCACACCAACTCTGATGAGCACGGTGGTGACCTTGTGTCACTGTCTCGGTCTCCATCGCGATTCGTCACAATGTAGCGCCCTTCCCGCGTGGGAACGGCAAGCGCGGAAACGAATCTGGTGGGCAACGTGGATGATGGAGAAATGGACTACTTTTGGCGAGAGCCTCCCCTCGATGATCAGGCACGACGATTCCGACGTAGAATCCTTGACGAGAGTGGATATGGATGACATGGTATCACGATCGCTGGATTCTCCGCAACATCCCAGCCATTTCCTCTACCTGGTGTCTCTCACCGAGCTTCTCTCGGACATCGTGGAAACTTTCTTCACCGTCAGGTCGTCTGCCCGGACTGCCAAGAACCTCGAAGCCTCTCTCGGTTCGGGAAAAGAGCTGCAGACGAGACTGGAAAGCTGGCGAGACTCCCTGCCTGCAGATATCAAAAGCCAAGCCTCAACTCTCGTGGAAGCCGAGAGGTTCGAGGGGCCACTTTGGCCAGGTCACCTATTGTGCATCCTCAACGCTCGAGGGTCGTTCTATTTGGCATTCCTCACTGTAGAGATCACGCTCTACCGAGCGCTTTTGCGGCCAGTGGCTAATCTAGCGGAAACGGCTGTGAACTTCAGCCGTGCTGAAGAAGATGGTGCCAAGACCGTCATCCTGGGCGCTATGGCGTGTGTAAAAGAGGCAGTCGAGTTTGTCGAGAGTCTTCGCGACATTGATTGGGACGCGTTTTGGCACAGCTGTGAGTACACGATGCGAGCTGCCAAAATCGACAGCCGGAGTGGTATACTCGGTGTGCTCATGCTGACATTTTTGATGCAGGGTCAAGGAACAACTTTTCTATCGTGGTCGTTGTGATGCTGAATCTACTACAATTATTGCGTCCGCGAACCGCAGAACCAAGAACAATGGATCCGCAGCCGGACTCTGGGATTCTCTCGGTGTCATCGCCGCAACTGCAAGATCGAGATCCGCAGCCTCCCAGCGTTAAGCATTTCTTGGGCCTCCGGCAGGAACATAGAGTGCTGCTCGACTATGCAACTCGATGGAGGTGGGCATTGAAGGTTGCTTCAAGCGGTGCAGGTGGGCAGAAAGGTCTCATGAACTTGAGTTTACTCCGGCTCGATGCCGGCCTGTCAGAACTGGGTACCGCTGAGCCTGTCCAGGACGACAAAGATGGACATCTTGAAGCTGCTTGTCCGCCAACGGGCAACTGAACATGAAGGCACGGAGCACAACTCAACCCAGCAGAAATAATCTCGGGGCTTTAACTTTTTGAATCTTCTTTTCTCGGTGAAGCTTGAGTGACCCTACTGTTCTAAGAGAATGGATACCCGGCAGGGCCGAGACAATCAAACATGAGTAATGCGCGATGACGAGGACTTGGAGGTTAAGCCTTGGCTACTCTAGCACTCGCATGGAACTTCGTAATGCACTAATTTTGGACGCTTCTGATTCAGGAAGAATGCGTCTTTTTAGGCTGTCGTGAGAAGAGAAATGGTAAAGAAGGGTTTTCATAAGGAGGCTTGGAATGGGCATGGATAAATTGTCCCCGGTTTATGCAATATGTAGTGTGAACAATGACGGAAAAAACGTCCCGGTGTGGTACAAGAATCTAATACATGTATTGCAGATATTTGCTATGCCATGGCCCTAACCTTACTTAGTTGGTCCTTTTTACTTCTCTGACCTGGCCATTGATTCCTGTGCGATGAGTAGTTCCTTTTCTTAGTTGGCAACATCGAGGAACTAGCAATACAGTCGCTGGGTTAGTTTATACAGGTCCAAATCCAGACTACAATATGATGCGCTTTGGGGGTCAGATGGATCGTAAACATTGATCATCAAAGTCTCGGGGTCGTCATCATCTTCAGGAATGCAATGGTCAAAGGTTATACCATATCCTTCGATGCTACTAGGATGTTAGCATGTATCCACCCACATGAACAGTCACCCGATAGAAAGTCTGCAGTTGACTCTTACGTGTGTTCCCTCGATATATATGGTACTGGCATCGTGGGACGAAGTCAGATGAGTTAGTGGGATATACATCCCGGCGGTAGAGCAGCTTAAAGGCCATTTTTGCGAACCGGATGCCCGCTTCGTCAAAATCGACTGGATACACAATGGGCCGTTCCTGGGAGGGCATATGTATGCCATCTTCGAATACCTGATCAATAAAACTGTTTAAGCCAAGTATCTGAATACGAAGAGGCTTCTCATCCGATGGGAGATGATTTGGATGCGCGGGAGTATGCTCGCATGGTGGGGTAACAAGATGAGCCGGCATATTGCTTTGATTGGTTGCTTTCCAGATTAGCTGCAGGTGGTGGGAGGAAGAGAAAGCGGCGGGAGCGGGCGGCTCTAGTTATAGGCAGACTCCAGTTCCATTCTACTTACATACACAGGTACGTTTTGATATGGGTAGGGGCGAGTACCCAAGCAGTGTCTTCAAGTGATATCTGCCTAATCCACCGTTGTATTCATCCAACCAACAACTAAATAACCACCCAACTAACGACCAACAACCACATATTCACTACGACCAGTCTCTCACGGAGACTGCTGATACTTTTCGGAACGAGGCTGAGAAGCAAGGCACTTGTTTTGATGCGCACAAATGAACATACAAATTGCTCCTCCTCTCAACTTGACCCCAAGCTCGATTCATTGGTCAGCCATGAGCATTATCTAGCCCCCGTTATTTCTCCAACAATTGGTTCAATTGTTGTTCGTCCTTGGATTCGCTGTACATTCGTTTACACCCAAAAATTCTGTGAGCCACTGACATGTTTCTTGAACGATATGACTGCTCTGAATCGAACTGGCACGGATATACATTGCTATAGTCCAGTATCCTGGCCTTTGCATATCGACGGACTTCAACTGGCCCGTAAGTCTCAAGTTGACTGAAGTCCTTACGGTCGCGTGCTAGCGCTCTGTTATTATTTGGTTCAAACTGCAATCGTAGGGAAATGGGTCTTACCTGGCACTTTAAGCTTGCGGTTCTTAAAAGTTAGAAGCAGCAGCGCGATATCAAGCTCGCTCAATGATCCTGAGCAGTTCCTTGCTATGTTGAACGCGTGATATATCTCCTGTCGGGTCATTTCCTGCTCAGTGTCCCAGGAAGAGCGAAGGTCTCGTACCCGAGTCTCCCATAGACCCCCGAACGCGGTATCTCCAAACTCAGGATATAACTCATAGAGTCCACCCTCTACTAAGTCTTGTAGTGAGAAAGTGCATGATTGGCCGCCAAAATTGACCACTCTTCGAGAAATGCCGTGATTGACCACTCCTTGAGAAAGATATTCTCCATTGTCGTATTCTGGATTCTCGAGACGAAACCGGAAAAATTGCTTCTGATCTTCGCTCAATTCCGTATTGTTGAATGCCTTTAGCAGTGTCATATCTCTTACAAATTGCCCTGGTGGAAATTTCTCCGTGTCTATTGCGCAAACACGAACTTCACCTGGAGAGAGATTGCCGATATGAGACCTCCAGATCGCATATTGAATCGCACACATTAGGGAGCTGCTCCAAGACATGAGATTGTCGGATGCACTACCGTCAAAACTGCCTTTAACGAGGTGATTGTAGAGCATTTCCGACGCGCTATGTGTTTCCAGCGACAAAATATCGATCCTACTGCGCTCTGGGTTGCCGCAAACACTCATCGCTGATGCTACAATGTTGTCATCGGTTTTGCCAGAACTTTTCGAGTCAAAGACCCGGAAAAGATAGCGTGGAATATCCTCGAATGGTGGCCCTTCCATAAGTCCTCCAGCAGAAGAAGCAGCTGGTGGGAAGAACAGCGTCGGGCCATCCGGGCAGCTGTTCAATGCTCGAACCCAAAAGCTGAGCCAATTATGGGTTTTTCCCTGCCTTTCTCTTATCGTGCGGGCTTCGCGTGCTTCCAAATCTAGCTCGGCGTAGTGTTCGTCAACATCTACACGATTTTTGTGTTCATCAGACTCTTCGGCTGCCCCGTCCATCAAATAGTAGTAGTCCTCGAGCCCTAGTCTACCATCAGGACGAATAGATTGATGGTAACACTCTTCCGCAATCCGCCATAATACACAAACCTCATTACGAGAGCTAAGGAGGACATTCCGGACATTCTCCATGATTTGCTGATCGAAATACTCTAGCAGCTCATCCGTGCCAGGTCCCCTCTCGCCTCCAAGCAAGATGACACGTTCGTAGATTGATTGCTCCATCGCTTGTATAAGGTCGTTGGCAGCATCCGCAAGCTCCTCGACTTTCCTGTGCATTAAGGAGATTTCTGCCGCAGCTGCGCTACTAGCAATGAAGGCATCACTACCTGAAGCAAGGACCTGTTGCCCCTGTTGGAATGCGGCCGCTGCAATCTGATTGAGGGTAAGTATAGTTTTTGTGAGCGTCGACTGGAGGCGGGTGCGGTGGGCAACTTCGGGGTGATCGGCGAGGTTCACTTCTCCGGTCATATTGGCGTCGTCGTCGAGATCAGCACCTGCTGAAATCATTGGTTCATGCATTCTGGACGGGTCGATACAAAGCGGCTTAGCTAACGAGCGGATGTTGTAAAGATTGGATTGAAGGATGCTGAAATCCAAGTCTTCTTTCAGGGATGCGGGGTCTATTCCCTAATACCTATTTCTTCGTTCCCCGAGGCACATGCTCATATTAATAGAGTTTGTTCATTGCGGTGTGGCTCACCCGGACCGTGTAGTAGAACACAGCAATGGAAGATGCCAGCTCCGATATATCTACACAACGAATACGAAACGCAAAAGATTAAGCTCTGCTAGCCTAAGGCTGCATAAGAGTACAGCCATACAGAAGGAAAACTCCATAAAACTTTATACCAATGACTCCCTTGCCGTTTGGGTGTGCCGCTCTTTACATGTTATTTGTCCTACCCTCTGTCATCTACCTAGTTATCATTCACTTAGCTTCATTCCCATCTGCTATCACGGAAGAAAGTTTGAGTATAAAGTTAAACAATAGAAGACGCCAGACCCGACATCTCCATTGGTCTACTATCACACTAACCTATGCACTTCAAACACTAAGCTTAAGGTACTAACCTAATTAATGTCATACGTCACGCCAGGCCTGATCTTGGCGCCTGCTCTTGAAGGCTATCAGATTACCTCGACCGAGTTTCAAACCCCAAAGCCAACATATTGACATAAAATGTGTTAGCTACTCGAAAGCAGCCCCTGGCTGAAGGATATTTTTCAAACATATCGGGGTTGGTGTCTTTAATCTGAGCTTCAAACATGTCCGCTAAAGGTAATTTACTGTAAAGTTGACGTTTCCTCAATACACCAGCATATATCTTGGGCACTGAATATCCACTTGAATTGCCGTGTGGGTCATGTATTCATGTAAGTTTACTTGGCTGTTGAAAATTCTTCGCTTCATCACCTTGCCTCTTTGACTTCTCATGACCTGATCCATTTTGGGAGAGTTCTCGTTGAAAAGAGAGACTAAAGAATAACGGAAATAGCACCGAGGAGGTTTAACGCGCATCCTTGTCTACTCTTGTTCTCTCAGAGTCCACCTGATCTCCTGTGTTGACCGTATCCTCCTTCTCTATCACCATGATCACAGCATCCTCTGCGACAGGCCGATGCCTGACACCCTTTGGCACGTTGAACATGTCGCCTGGCTTCATGAGAATTTTGCGGGTCTCTGCTCTGGCTCCTCCCAGAGCGGCTCCTTCCTCCATTTCCATTGTGAGCTTTCCAGAAATGAGATAGAAAAGCTCGTCGGTGTTCTGATGGGCATGCCATATGAAAGCACCGTCAATTTTGACGACCTTGACATCGTGATCGTTGGTTGTGGCGACGAGGTGTGGCGACCAATGAGATGTAATAGACGCGATGACATCGGGGACGGAAACTGGCGCTGCCATGTTGGATGTCGAGGTTGCTTATCAAGGGCTCTCGTTTCCGAAAAGAACCAAGGGGAAGGTGAGACGTGAGAGAAATGAATGTAGATGGTATCCGATGTGAAAATTTGAGTAGTTTTCTATTTTCTCGTCTAAACTGTTATAAACTGAGACTACCTACCTTTTATACATATTCTTCTGCCATTGACGTGGTGTGGATGCCGCTATGTGTCTATGTCAAGTACAGGGCGCAAGGGCGAGATTAATACAGAGCGGAGTTCACGGTGTCATGTTAATTACTAAGCGCCATGGACATAGATATATTTTATGAGTTACAATACAAGAGTACAACCCATCATCTTAGTAGTTCAAGTTAATGTAGACAGTCTTGGGCTCAGTAAAGCCCCGCAAGCCGTCCATGCCACTCTCACGCCCAACACCACTCTGCTTGGCGCCACCAAATGGGAGACTGGGAGAAGCGTAGCTCATGCAGTTGACTCCAACCATGCCGCTTTCTGTCTCTGCAACGATACGCATGGCCTTGTTGATGTCCTGGGTGAAGACACCAGCGAACAGGCCGTACTCGGTGTCGTTAGCCTTTGCAAGAGCCTCCTCCTCTGTCTTGAAAGTATTGACGATGGCCACGGGACCGAAGATCTCGGTCTTCACGATTTCTGCATCTTCAGGGACATCAAGGAAGGCAGTCGGAGGGATAAAGTAGCCCTGTGTTATGTTAGCCTAAAGAACGGGGATGATTCAGGGAACAAAATCAACTTGCCTTGTCACTGACATCGATCCCACCCGTAAGCAGCTTATGCTGGGCTTTGGCGCGCTCAATGAAGCCGCGAGCCCTGTCAAACTGTAGTTTGTCGACAATGGGGCCCATCTGAGTGCTGCTCTCGTCAGGGTCACCTACCGTTTTCGCCCTGGCTTCCAAGGCCGCCTTGTAGGCTTCAACAAACTTGGGATAGATGCCTTCCTGGACATAGACACGGCTGGCAGCAACACATGCCTGTCCAGAATTCATCGTGATGCCGTTGACACACCACGCCACGGCGATATCAAGGTTGGCATCGTCGAAGATCATAGCAGGGCTCTTTCCGCCAAGCTCAAGGGTGACGCGCTTGAAGTTGCTCTTAGCGGAGGCTTCCTGAACCTTGCGGCCTGTACCAGCAGATCCCGTGAAGGTGATGCCTCGGATGCGCATGTGGCTCGCTAAGAGGGCGCCCGTGCTACCGTCGCCAGTGAGGACCTGAATGACACCAGGAGGGAATCCGGCCTCCTTGGCCAGCTGACCCAACGCGAGTGACGCAAAGGGAGTCTTCTCGGAGGGCTTGATAATAAAGCAGTTTCCTGTGACGAGAGCTGCGCCGATCTTGTGGCAGAGCACGGCGATTGGTGCGTTGAACGGGATGATTGCGGCGATGACGCCCAGGGGCTCATGGCGGGTGATCTTCATGAATCCGTCTTCCTGCATGTGCGACTCGCCGGGGAACTTGTCTGCCCAGCCGGCGGCGTACCTGATCCCTTCGGCAGCGACATTGATCTCCATGGTACCAAATCCGCCACTGGGCATGCCAAGAGTGACACGGGTTAGTGTTGCGAGGGTCGGCAGGTGTTCGACCATCAGATCAGCGAGCTTGTTGAGTAAATCGCGGCGTTGTCGAGGAAGCGTCTTCTTCCATGTTGGGAATGCGGCCTCGGCGGCGGCGACGGCAGCATCGACGTCGTCTTGGCCGGCTACGGGAACGTCGTTGGCGACGAGGGCTCCATCCTTGGGGTTATAAACTTCAATCGTCTTGGAGCTCTTGCTGGAGACGAACTAGGATTATTAGTTGTTGAAATTCTGCGCCTTTTTCAGTCAATATATCTCCTTACTTCGTTATTGATCCAGAGCTGCTTAGGCAAGTTGTCCTTGTTCCAAGGGAGAGTGAAGCCGCTAGCTTTGGGGGCAGATGAGTAGTCAGGAAAGACCATGGTGAATAAATAGTAGATTAATTTGAGTCTTCGGTATAGATCAAAGCCAGACGTGTGAGTTATAGCTCTGTATCAAAATTGTTATACTTAGGGGTTGCTGACGCAGGCTTTTATACCCAGCCGTCAAGCCGAAGCCTGGGCATCAATGCTACCATCTCTAAACTAACACGGCGATATCCTCAAATCCGCCGCACCATTGGGCTGTTGGATTTCATATTATGACTAGCTTAAGGTCCCTGCACCCCACGGCGGGGATATTCTTTAAGTCCGCCGCGCTAAGAAGTATCCTGGCATCGCATCTTTAGCCTACATCAGAAGCCAAGGGTGAGACGATTTACGTCTGCATAGCGACGCGAGGATGCTGATCTACCCTTGAATCGCCGAGAATAAGCGGTCAGCATGGAAAGTCTACAACAACTCTTGATAACCAAGATGAGGGAAATCTGAACTCTATCGGAAATGGCTTATGCATATGCCAAATTCAAATAAGCTCTTGACATCCATATGGATTCCAAAAAGACGTTCCAAGTACTTCTCGAGTCAGCTGAGTGTGAAAACGAGCTATACTCGCCTATCATGTTGAATTTATAGACAACGGCATGTCTTTCCAAACTCCGCTCAAATGAGGTCCACTTCCCAAATCAAACCTTGGAATAGAGCGTCAGAGTCCTACAATATATCTATATCCTTAAAAGTATTACATGAGGCCTGAATACTAATCTTTTGCCGCTGGCAAATCAAGTTGAGGCGCAACATACGCTCGTATGATGACTTCTAGTTTTTTGGGTCTCGTACTGATTAGCTCTTCTGCATCGGACCCGAGCTGCCATGGAGGAGACGATCCCACCTTAGGCTGACTCATACCGTATACACGATCGTGTCGGTTTGCTGTCTCAAGTTACTCACAGGTGGTAGTAACCGAATGGAGAGTTGATAAATGATTCACGCCACACATTCACTTTCTCTTTCGACAGGTGGGGAATTCAAGTTGAGCTGAATCATAAGTGAGGCGGCCCGCGTGAGACTGACCAGTGATGACGGATGACCAAGTTTAGTGAATTGTGACCATGTCACGCGTCAGGAATGAGACGCGAATGCAGGTCTCATCTCACATATCCAAGCCATATAGCACACATCAACTACTATGGTAAGCGACGGTCATACGGGTCCATGTTAGAAACAGAATCGATAAGTTTCTGAGATCTAAAGTGTTTGCAGGGTATCTAATCTAATCCGAATCCGAGTCTATGCTTTCATGTTGTTTCCTAGAAAGTGCAGTGTGTCTCACCAGACCTGCACCAACAAATGCATAAAAATAACATGCTGCGCTTATGAAGAATGGCAGCCCGAGCCACAGCAGATTTTCCCACCCAATCGCAATGGAGAAAGAGTGATGAATGATGAGCGACCCAGTCGCCGAAACAAGGGCATCTCCAACAGCCATGAGGGTATATAGCACTGAGATCTTGTCGCGATCAACCATGTCTGTTAAGATCGATTGGAGCACAGGGCGTGCGCCTGAGCCGAAGGAGAATGCTGAGAGTCCTATCTTGGTATTAGTATTCTTCCCGAAACTGTCTTGTGATTGAGCATATACCTAGCATGAAGGTAACCAATGTCGTAGATAATGCCATAATCACGCACGAGAAGGACATGATCAGAAATCCGTATCGAACAATATACATGTCCACCTTGCGGAATGCAATATGAAGTTTAGTCTCAGCGATGTGTTTCATTAGTGGTATTATCGCAACAAGAACAAGACAGGTTTCCAAAGATGGGATCGATGACAAGCGGCTGGACTAATTGATTGTTAGTCGAGCGTATGAAGATCACCACGAGGCGGGTCATGGAATACTTACCGTAGCAAAGGACAGCCCGAACCTCCTCGGGATATACTGTATCATTACCCCATATATCGTATCAATCAACTTGGTTATAGGGAAGATGGCTAGTAGAATTAGAATATTTGGATTCTGACAGATCTCAACCACAGCGCGAATGCCTTTGAGCAGAGATCCCAGCCCCAAAATGCTCTCTTCTTCAGGAATTCCACTCTCACATTCTCGCGCTATTTTAGCCACCTGTTTCGGCTTCATAAAGAAGAGCGTGAGGAGACATGTTGTGCAGACAGGAAAAACGAGAACCAGTGGCATATACTCGAGCTTTTTCTCAAGGAGGAGCGCCGCGATGTTGACCGCGCCAATCTCGGTCACTGCTTGCGCACCCGAGAAGAATGAATAACAAAGAGATCTAACTTGGATTAGGACTACTAGCGGTTAAATGGAAATACTTTTGTTCGCTTACCTGCTCGAGCCCGGGATGTGCTTTGCAGCAATTGAGTAGACGACTGAATACAGAACGGGCGCGCCGCCCCCGATTACTTGGAAGAGAGGCGCAAGCACAACAGTCCAGATCGGAAGTGCAGACTTAGAGAAGGAAACCAGCAGAATCCAAGCACAGGCAATCGAAACTCCCAGGAGACTCAGCCCGGCCACCAACCGCTCGCCGCATCGGTTCACGAGAAGGCCATATGGCAGCGTGAGGAAGAGGCCGACAAGGGCCTCCAGCGCAACCAAGTACCCGCGCAGATCTGCGACATACTGTTGGACTCCAGGAGAACCACAGAAATCTCCAGGGATGTTCTGGCCAGCTCGTTTGGGTACTTCAGGGTTCGCGGCAGTATATTGTTCGTGACAGACCCCGAGCTCCAGCAGCTGCAGCGTCGAGAAATATCTAAAGACATCTGCTACGGCAAAGAGGAGGATGAAAATGGCAGCTAAACCTGCAGTCTGTATCCCGTCTCTCGTCCACTCGGAAACATTTGTGTGTGAATAAGCCGGCTCTTGCCGATCAGAATCACCCACCGGTATGAGCGGAGATGCTTCCGTCGCTTCATCCATGGAGGGCATGGTAAACTAGTCTCGTACAACCCTGGAGGACTCTTGACACTACTCGATCTAGTCTTCCCCATATCAGTGAGGGATCTTTCCACATAATAAAGACGCGAGACCGCGATGTGACGGTAGGGCAGTCTCACGTGGAGCCCAAGATAAGGGCAGACGGCATGTGCCTGCGATGTTTCAGAATGATGCGCTGTCGGCATTCATTCCATGCCGTGCCTGACCGTGGCTGGCTACTGAATTATGCATGTGTCCGTTTTGGGCGTCCGTCACTCGACCTTCGTGCCAGCCCGGCGTTTCGCATATCATATCTGCATATCCAGCTCGCTTCGAAATATGACAGAAATGCTGTGCCACGCACACCGGTTTTCAGCAGTAGAAGTGCGTCACGCCCCGCTCCGAACACGGGAGAGATCTTCTAGCACAATCCTGACACCCCTTTGCGCGGTTTTTACACTCGTTGTGGCGCTTTGGAGTCAGGCAGAGACGCACGGTGATCACTTACGATCGTTCTGCTCACCATAAGATCGGAAACTAAACCATAAGATCGGAAACTAGTTCGGCCAGCCAATGAAGAAGAAGGGAAGAGTATCACTAACCACCCAGCAGCAGAAAAAGGTCCCATGGGAGCACGAGCTGAGCAAAATAAGGCTTGAGTTGGCCCGCGTGAGGAGCGACTTTCTACAAGTCTCAAACCTGAGCTCACGCCGGGCGGTTAGCTTTCGCTATCCCTCTGACCTACACACCATCTTCCGAATTTCCTGTCACGCAAGCGGATCGGGTAAATACACCGAGAGCCTTGTCTAGCTTTCCAAGAATAAGGAGGGTACCTAGCAATGACGATGATATTCAAGCAAGATGGCGTTTTGGGGTAACCTAGAAAGTTTAATGAAAGCCAGGTTGTATCCCCGAAAAAGGAGCATCGCTATTGGTAGATATGACGGCGAGATACGCCCGTGAATACGAGGTGCAATACAACCCAACAAAGTGGTCAACGATGCGACAAAGACATGTTGACCCAGGCCCATCATCCCGTGCCACAGTATGCGAGGGGTTACGAATGTACAGCAAAAAAGCTGCAAGTGCATGGCGATATTATCTTCTGGGGCAATTTCTCTAGCCAGCTGCTCAGTTACCTGTTGCAAATTTACTCGTCGGGGACATCAGGTTGGCGTCATAGAGGAGGGGAAATACGCATATCACCCTATGATATTCCAGAGTACAACGTCGGTCAACCAACTCAGATGCGCTGTAACGTTCCCATGCAATAGCGAGGTAATAAGTGTATAAATGTTTCCTTCTCACTACACCAAGTAGCTGCCTCGCGGACTATTGGAGGTCCTGATGCAAGTCCTTGCGATATCGCTGCCCTGCAGCTAGAACCATTTATAACTACAGTGTAGAAAATAAGAACGTGGCCGCGCGTTTTGAATCTCTACGGAGACTTTTTCAACGTGTAGAGTCATTAGAAAAAGCAAATATGGCAGTCATAGGTCACTTCGGGTTGGGCAACTAGTTGCAAGAGCTTTCATTTGAGGGATAGCTTTAAATATACTGACGTCTTACTATGTGTTGACGAAGAGTACATAGCTTTAGCATACCGCAAGCGCTGGGAAGTAAATGCTATTATTATTGGAGGAAATATATGCAGCTATCAACACAAATGTGTAACAATATAAGACCTGCAATGAAACATACATTTACTTCCGCCGATTTGATTGGACCTGAGATATTGGGCATTGCATTTGGGCACACCGTCATTTTGCGGGGCAAATGAAACCACGCCGCAGTCCGCAGCTTCTTTGCCAACTCTTTCTCCTCTCTACACAGTCTCAACAAGAATCATCGAATCTGTAGCTATGGATAACACCAGTACTCTTGAGCCTCCACGGGGCCCCGCCCTCCCCCTCGAGATCTGGATCATTATCGCCCAGCATCTCCCTAAGTTGGGCGACGTGGCGGCCCTCGCAGGCGTCTCACAGGCACATCACGACGTGCTCAACTCTGTGCTGTATAGAGTTGCTGCCTCTTCAGATAGCAGGCTAAGGGCCATCTTCTGGGGCGTAGTCCATGACCTGCCACGCACAGTTACCAGCTGCATCGTCGCGGGCATCGATGTCAACAGCACTTGGGAGAATCAGAGCGGTCATCGTGGCCAGCCAAACGATATCCCAGCCCACGGCGATACTGGGACGGAAATCACCATGCCAGGGTCTCTCTACGCCACATACTGGTCGCCGATTCATGTTGCTGCGGCTCACGGCAATGTTGAGATCTTGGACATTCTGCGTCGAAACGGCGCCCAGCTTGACAAGGCGTGTCACGGCATGTGCAGATGCCATCGATGGCCGCTGGGCATCAATGTGCTCGGCTCAAGAACAAATATCGGGCCTGGGCCGCCAGACTGGACAGCGTTCCACATGGCCATCTGTTCGGGTCCGTCCCTCTCTGCGGTGAAATATCTCTTGAAGCATGTGTCCATGGACGTGGAGACCGTGGAACGACAACCAGACCGCAGACGCGTGGGCCTGACCCCTCTGCACACTGCCTGCATAGCTGGACGTGTCGATATCGTCAAGTGGCTACTCGATGATGTTGGGGGCATTGACCTCGAGGCCCATGACGACTACAACCGACAGACTCCGTTGGCATGTGCTTATCTCTACGGAAAGCCAGCCTGCTTTGACTACTTGCTCAGTCGCGGCGCAGACATCAACACCACCGCCCCCAGGCTGACCGACCTCGAACTCGACCACCTAGATCTTGTGTCCCCCCCGACCCATAAGGGAACATTGCTATACCACGCCATCGCATGCCGCAGATTCAAGCAAGCCAGAAAGTTGATCGAGCGCGGGGCGGATCCGGTACTGGCGGATAGACTGCGAGGCGCCGAGAAACCTCTCATCCATTTGGTCTGCAGCATCCCTTGGAACATGATTTCCAACTGGTCCAAAGAAAGTGACAAAGAAGATGGGGTCGAGCTGCTAGATTGTTTCCTCGAGTCAGGTTTGGATTTCAACACCAGTAGTGAAGGCCACACCGCGCTGGGCCATGCCGCTGGTGCGACGAACACCGAGGCCGTTCGTCGTCTGGCGCAAGCTGGTGCCTGTGTCGACGGAGATCCTGAGAAAGACCGGTGCACCCCTCTTGCATATGCTTGTGAGAACACATGGAACACGCCGTTGCTGGAGCTGGTCGAGCTCCTCCTCGGCCTCGGCGCCTCGCCCAATGCAATAGCTGAAAATACTGTCTCACCTTTGTGGAATCTTTCCTCAATATGCTACGGAGAGCCCGACACTAAAGAAGTTACGGAACTGCTTCTTCGCCATGGGTCGACGCCCGGACGCGGAAGAGGCTCGACTACTGAACCAACTATTCTATCAGAATTCCCGTTTACCATGAATGAAGATCGAGAGACTACGGCTCTCGAGCAGCGATTGAGAGACAGGAATCTTGAAGAGTTCAAATTGCTCCTCGCATACTATAGCCCCAGCGAAGCCGAAGTCCTGACCTTCTGGGAGATAGCCTGCGACAAAAAGGATCAGGATAGTGCTCGCTATATCCTTTCTCAGGACCAGGATTGCACAATTGCCCGTCTGGCACACCACCCTCTTGTCCGCTTCCTCTCTGCTGATACCCGCGACACTAGCAGTTGTAGTGACATTCTGGTGACTCTCCTGGAGCAAGGGGCCGACCCGCACCTCTTGTGGTTTTCGTATGATCCATTAGAGTACCTGCTACATCAGTGGAAATGGCCCTTGTCCGCGAAGCTTCCAGTCTATAAGGCCCTCATGGAGGCGGGATCCTCCATTCATAAGCCGGTGGAGTTTTTGCCACGTCCGGGCCGGATGATCATCGCTACCCCTCTGGGATTGGCAATCCAGGGACTAGAGCCCTATACGAAGGTAGTCGACTGTCTATTAGAACACCAGCCGTTGAGGAGTCACGGCCAAGCCCTGCTGGGCGAATATATCTCTGAAGCGTGCTGCCTCGGCAATGTGAAAGCATTGCAAGCAATCATTCGATCCACGGAGGCGGCTCTTCCGATCATTGAGAGAGACGCCATTGGGCTGATCCACAGCCTCCTTGATAAACTCATTTCGAAGCAAAAATATGTTCGAGACATGATGGCAACCATTGACTGTTTGGAGCTTCTTCTGAAGTCAGGCGCTGTTGACATCACTTCCAATCAATCAAGGAACGAAGGCCATCAAACAATCAAGGACAGGCTGCTCAAGTATACCCACATCCCTCCATTACTCGTAAAGTCCAATCTGGACCGAGCAGCTGCCTGGTGCTTCCAGCAACGAATGGAATTGGGAGTTTTGGATGAGGCAGTGACCTTCAAACCTCAGACTATGTCGATGTACTTCCAGCTCAAGCTAAAGATTTATCACGTCGGGGTGATAGTCGGCCACCCACAGAGACAACTAAAAATCGTTCCGATATATAAGCAAACAACTGGGCGCGTCAGACATTGCTAGCCATAATAACATACCACAACGCTGATGACAGATTATTGTGGCGTATACGGCGCGAAATGAGGTTGATAGTCATTCTTTGATGTTTCTACGTAAAGTGCCGGGGCTTGGGAACTCAGCACGAGCTCGAAAACCCTGTGTCCCTTTGTCTACAAGGCGTCTATTATGGGGGGCGTTGCTAATGTAAATGTTCGTTGATATGTCTTAGAAATTAGGAGTCATCGGTAGGGATATGATAGCCATAATTACGAACGGGCTAAGGATATCAAATCACGAAATAACGGCGAGGATACGGGGCGCCTGGGATTTGCCACGCACGGAAGGACATTCTCTCACGAAATTAGAATGACTCCATACTCAGGTTTTTGGGAGGGGAGACTGATCACTATGGGATGCACAAAATACGAAAAGAAAAGGTTTGGGTCTCGGATTCGACCACGCTTGGCTTTCGTCATCTCCTTTTTGAAATTAATAAGTACCATAAATTTTGGTAGTTTGAAATCTTATCGGCGAGGCCGCTCTTCCTTGCATTACAAAGTTTGTTCTGCTTGGGATCATATCAAGGTTGAAAGGGGCGAAAAGAGTAGCTAGCCGGGCGTAATTAAATTTGCTTCTACAAACTTAACCGTGCGAACAATGGCTCATAAGTGGCCGCATGCCCCCTTTCTTTGCCCACGTTCTAATGGGAAGCTCATACTTCAAGCAAGTTTTGCGCATACAATGAAGCTCACAAAGAAACTCAGTGGGTGGCTCCAGAAATGGGGCTTCTACACGGATACACGGAGAAAGAACGCACTCCAAAAGTGGAAGCAGCAGACTGAGGCCTCAATTTTCTTATTGGAAAAGGAGTTCGATCCTTTGATTGCTCGAGCCGTATTCAATCAACACCGTAGCTCGGTCCTATACAAGCTTCCTGACGAAGCTTGGGTTCAGATCTTTGGGCTTCTTTACCAAGACGAAATCTCGTTCTTCATAATCCGCCAAGTGTGCAGACGATTTCGTCGACTTCTGCAATCAAGAGAACTTCGTCATCATCGCTTTTCACCAGTCCGCAGTTATGGTCTGCCCAATAGCCAGAATGGCGGATATCTGTTTCTTAAATCGAAAGGCGCAGTGATGAATCTTGTCCCCTCTCCCGCATTCTTGCACGAGCCAGAGGCAGACGCAGCCCTGCGTGCCAACATATGCCATCTCCTTCATATCGATACTTTCTGCAACGACTGTCTAAAATCCGATAAACGCCGGCGGTCTGGAAAGTTGGAACTTGACAAGGGATATTGCAAGTTCCTTGGCCCTGGAAAACAATATTACTGCCATGTGTGCGCCGCAAGCCACCCCTATGCGATGTTTTCACGAGAGGGGAAGAAGCAACGGACATGTAACGGCGTCAAAGGCCATGTTCGAGTCTGCGAGCACCAGACCATCTCGTGGTCACAAATGAGATCCTTCCTCGGGGAGTGCAAAGCTAAGATACCTCGCACGGCCCGACCAGATTTCGAAGTTGAGATAACCATGAAGGCCTGTGGTCATTCCGATCATCTGAGTCACCGCACGGAATGCCACCCTTTCGAGGTCAATGGGCCTGCCGCCCGACTCTTCTACAAGAAATCAGGAGAGTGGAGGGTGGAGCTTACCTGGGAGCCTCAATCCGGGCCAGGCAAGTTCAAACTATATCAACCAGGGAAGTTCGATGCCGGCGAGATGCGCGAGCGGTTCCTCTCCTATCGTTCGAGTGCCGCACGCTTTATCGTTCCAGCGCTTCTACCGAACCACCTCCCAGAAATGACCTGTTTCCGTCTGAATGAGTGTGACTGTCTCAGCTATGGGACTGACGAGGAGGAAATTCGTACTCTTCTCCACGGGGATGAGGCACCCCTAGCGCAAGAGAACATAAAGAGAACTCACTCAGCTCTGGATAGTGTGCATGGGCAGCCTGGCAGCCACCAACAGCCCTATGAACCTTCTCAGCGAGCTCATGTCCGGGTTCAACTTTGTCCACGAGCATTGAACAACCAGCCGACCAAGAGATCTCCATGTGTAGTGACAATCTACAAGAGGATCATTACAGGATCTTGTCTTGGGGAACCCGAGGAAGCAATGCCCAGCCACGATTGGTTCCACGCTATGGATCGGGCCTCATATAGGGAGTATGGAAATGGAGGAAAGGCAGAGGCGTGCAAGCGTATGGATCCAGCCTGCAGGAACTCGTATCCGCTAGGCGTTCTGGGTTGCTACGATCGCGATGTCACCCTGTGCAAGTCAAATAGGGGAGATTGCTGTCGACTGCACTCGGATAAACGCAAGCATCGTAACTCAAGCGGCAGTTCTACGTTGAACCAAGATATGTTATTGCTAAATGTATGTATGAATGCAGCTATTGCTTGTTCCACAACTCAATAGGTGAGTCGACAAGAAAGCCCAAGTCGACTTGAACAGCTATGAGGAAACATTTCAGCGTTTGTATAATAGAGCTACTCCGATATAGAAAGTTAGACCGAAATAAATAAACAAATAAGAAAAATCAAGCATTGTCTTGAGAGCTTGATAACTAATTCGCACGAGCTCTTTAGCAATGGTTGTAACAGCAGTGTCTCTCCCACGATGTATATATCTTTGCTATTCTAATCTCAGCAACCTAGCTACATTACTTCTGTAGATATTATGATCCTCTCATTGCTACTCTCTTATTTGTAGGAATCGAAGAGCTTCTGAAACTTCTCGCGTTGCTCCTGGTCACCAACCCACACATCCTCAACCCTGTCCACAACTTCGATGTTTGTACCGACGAACATAGCAACAAAGCCATTTCCGGGAGCACTCTTATCGATGAAACGAGCCTCGTCAACGGCTACGACATTGACGTAGTAAGGGTGGGAAAGCATAGCGATCAGAGCCTCGGGCGACTCGTAGAGGAACATTGCAATGCCATCAAACTCAACGAGCTCAGTAGAAGATGGACCGTCAGCCCCGGCTTGTGTCGGCAGGATCTTGCCGCCGACTTGGATCTGAAGCGACCTCCGTATTAGCAACACTTCAAAGGGACGTAAACGATGTGATTTTTTGGGCTGATTCAGCATACCTGCTGGTAGCGGCTAATATTGAAATGGGCGGCTAACGGGGCAACTCTGGGGGCGTGCTCGGTCTGCCAGTACTTCCAGAACTCTTCTCGCGTAAAAGAGGGATGTCGCTTGATGTAGGTGACATGTTGGGTCTGCCCAGTGGCAGACTTGGGCTTCGCGGAGCCGTCTTGAGAGGTCCCAGTCATAGCTGCAAGGTTCAATACAACAGAAACAAAGCGAACCGCTTTGTTGCTGACTTCTTCCTACTATATATCAAAGATCTCCAAGGGCGATAAAAGGTTGATTTAGTTGAAGGAAGACCAGCAGGATCTGAAGCTTGTGAAAGGAAAACCCAAGGACCAAAAGCCATTCAATTGACTGTTGGCTCCAGGAAGAATAGGTATCTTCATATTTATATTAGCAGATAAGCTACTTTGTTACGTACAGCTCGCGTCCTGCTTACATTAGGTGGAATCTATAACCCAGTAGGGCAACGTGTCATCATTACACAACTAACGCCACAACTAATATCTTGATAATTGTCCTCTATTCCTGTTTCAGATGTGCTATTACTTAGTTCTGATCCAAATTTGTGTCCCTTAACCAAGATACTACATTCTTTCAAGTCATCGATGTTCAATGTATCCAGCGTACATCCTACATGATGTACACATTGTGACCCACGATTACACAAGTAAGGGTATACTATATTTCAAATTGATTGGCCATTGGCCATCATGAGGAAGCAACTTTACAGCTACTGTTGTTTTACATTCATGGACAAGATCAGCTTCCAAATATGTGTATGTGAGGTAAGCAAGGAAAAGAGCTAAGTTAACATATATAGCTAAAAGGAAATACTTAAGGCCACATGCTACTTAGCCACCTTGACACAGGCCAAGATGAATGTATATTTTATAATTTATTCAATTGCTCAAGCACAGCTTTGTTACGTGGTGGAAAGAAAGAAGATGTGCAAACCGAATAATCCCATACTTGCGGCCCCTTTCAAAAGCACTCTTTCATAATAACCCGTGTCCTCTCGTACGGCACAGTGGAAGTTTGCCAAGACATTCCTAAGACCACCTAGTTGGTGCCACGAAGTTCTCTAGCTTCAAATCATGCCTCGGGAGTAACTAAGACCACAATATATTTCTTGGCCAATATGATGGTAGGAACTTCGCTAAGGGCTTCCACCAAGCTGAATAGGCATCAGACTAACTGCATAATGAATACCACTAGCCTTCAAAAGGATTCAATATATACCACGGGCCGCATGATGATGAAAGAAGACTGGCATCGTAGCCCACTAGCGTGATTATCAAATTGTTTGATGTTGGTTGTGTAGCAATCTCGGGCAGCAGACAAGAAATCATTTATGTGCTTCTTTTTCAATCCTAGACGGACAAATGTCGCTGATGTAACTTGCATACGCTGAACTCACACCAAGTTGCCTATTTTGATAACGGGGAGATAGCTTGATTCCTTTTTCTGAATTATCACCTCCTCCACATTGTCGGCTGAACAAAGGGTCTTTCACATAATGAAAGAGCTGTAGTGGCTGCTTGTGAGACCAACAAATGCCAATAACACCAACGCGATTCGTAATCCGACGCGCCGGACTGGCTCCCCCTCCCTTTTCTGTTACCGTGAACGCAGCTTCCTCCTAGCATCCCTTATCTGTTGCACAAATCAACAGCACGGCAGAGAAACGGAAACATAGCAGTTCTGTACAGATACAGGGGTAGCCATGCTTTGGAATTCCATTGTGGCCCTCTTTGGGCCCTTTTTGCACGAAAGAACTATCGTCATTCTGTTACAATGCTAGCACTCCTTGGATGGAGGTTTTGGCGGTTCACTGTCCGGCCTTTCCTGCACCCATCAGCGCCTAAAGAGCTGCCTTACTGAATTCCTTGTATGTTGTGATCTCATTGGACTGTGTGGCAATTCAGCAAAACTTACAGATACAGTCATCGGTACTCTGGAACCTAATACATGAATTCTACGTATCCAGCTGGCTGATACTACTTTCCAGGTCACGTTCGTGCATTCTTCATGGATTTCAATGAAGCCATCGACAATGGAAGGTTGGTATCGATCGCAGATCCCTTTTTATTATATTCAATTAACCGTTTAGTACCTTTTAGGAACTATTTCGGAGGGTCGGATACGCCTTTCAGCATCACGGTTGGCGGAGTGCAGATCTACATCTGTTGCGCCCCTGAGGACGTTGCCAGTCTATACCGCAACACCACCACAATATCCTACCAACACGTCGTCGAGGGCATGTACCGCGGCATTGGCTTCACCGGCTTGGCTTTCCATAAGATGTTTCATACTGACCCTTCAGCGAAACACAACATCGGCATGAGTCATCTCCTACCGCCTAGCCACATGATCGTCGAGTATCATCGGTGCCAGCTCAAATCAGGTGAACCCATTGATGAGCTTTTGCAAAACAGGGTACACCCTGGGATTGATCGCCGACTCCAAGGCGTCGTGGAGGGGACCAGCCTTTCCATCATCGGAACCTCGGGCAGTGAGACTACCGTTTCTCTCCTCAAGCTATGCACAGATCTATTCCTCCATTCGACAGCGACTGCATATCTGGGTCAGAAGATCTGTCAGGTCAATCCAAAATTCTTGGATTACTTTGAGGTTTGGGAGCGAGAGAACTGGAAGTATATGTTTAAAATCCCCGCATTCATGGGCAGGGACATGATCTGGGCCCGTGACGGGATCATTAGCACATTTGCCGAGTACCTCTCTATCCCGGCGGAAGAGAGATCTGACTGCAACGATTTCGTGAGGTCCGTTGAAGCCATGTTGCGAGACGTGGGACTTTTTGAGCAAGACATGGCAAAGGTGTTCTTGCTACACTTCTGGGCGTAAGAGGCCTTTCTCTGCTTTCGAGCGTAGGCCACGATAACTAACTCAAATAACGGTAGCATTTTAGGAAATGTTTACAAAGCTGCTTTCTGGACAATAGCGCACATTGTCTACGATGAAACCCTCCCTCGGTTAATCCGTGCTGAGCTTTTGCCTGTGTATCGAGAGGGGAGGGTAGTCACGGCTTGCTTAGACCATTGCCCCCTACTAGAGTCCTTGATAAATGAGGTTCTCCGCCTGACAGTCACAACCGCCCTTCTTCGTGATGTCACTTCACCTACCACTCTTCGAGACGTCACCATTCCATCTGGCAGCAAGGTCTAACTCCTCCTCGTTTTCTGTCTCAACACAGCTACTGACAAGATTTCAGGTCCCTTTAAGCCAGTTGCATCGGAACCAAGATGTCCGGGGCATTGAGCCTCTTGTTCTAGATTCAGCTCGCTTTCGGGATAGCCCAAAGCTACTTAATTCAAAATCATTTCGCCCTTTTGGCGGTGGTCAGACCATTTGTCCGGGTCGTTTTCTAGCTAAGCAAAGTATCAAATACACGATCGCCTCTTTATTTATGAGGTTTGATTTGGGAATAGACGTTGAGATGACTCGGAAGGCAGTTGGGGGAGATGGATCAAAGCTCAATTTTCCTCAGATGGACAGCACCAAGCCAAATCCCGGTGCCAGCTTGCCGGTCCAGGGACAAGATGTATATCTAGTTTTGAAGGAGAGGGGCAACTCTAAGTAGGCAGATCGTTTCAAAAGCAGATGACCTTCCGATCCGTCTCACCTCCCTACCACGACTGCAGAAGCGAACGGATGTATTGGCATGATCATTACCTAGCTAATAGCGAGCACTAACCATTGATCCCGAAGATTTTGATCTGAAGAACTCACGTTATTATGAAATACATTCTCTTAATATCCAAATGGCATTTCTGCCAGTGACGTCCAAGACAAATTGCGGTTTGTTGGCCTTTTGCATGATAGCAGTCATAGAGAAGCCAGTAGAGACGCGCAGCCCTTGAGGCCGGAGAGGTCTGCAATGGAGATCTTGTTCATGCCGGCGCCCATGGTCTATGGGTGGAGGAATGGGTCAAAAGACTGAAATGATCGATCGGGGACATAGGCGGGCGATTACGCCCCTTTTCAGCCGTGCGTTCTTCCACATAGTGTTGAGCCAAAATGGCGCGCGACAGTGCGTGAAAATGGAGATTGCAGAGCCAAAACGCGTATGCCGACCCATGTTATCGTGAATGGGGGTTGATGGTTCCGGTGATGGAATGCTACCCTATACTGTTCCTTAAGTCGAGGGGGTTACATTCACCAAGACAGTATACAAGAGATTTATGTTACTTTAACTTGATGCTAATGTTCAAAAAAAAAAAGTTAGAATATTCTTAGTCTTAATATTATGCGCGACGATATGACAAAAAGCTTCAATCTGGATAATCTGGGACGATGGTTTAGGCGCATTTGGACAATCAAGGCAACGGCATCAGTGATGTGGTTCTAGACTTAGCTTAGGCTACCTAAAGCTTGGAAACAAGGCTCATGGTTAGCATTTAGTGAATTACGTGCAACATGAGCGCAACTATATCGGGGACGGGCATGAATAAACTCCCAACTCGAATCTAAATTAAATTTTAATCTAATGCTCCTCGTTTCCGAAGCTTTCATGCGTGAGCATCATGCTTTGACGAGGCAAGGGCGAAACCGACGCGCTGCCGACGAGCACCAAAACGGTACGTTCTGCCAGGCTTCACCGCCCTTCACCCACAACGCCCACAATTTGGGCGCAAAAAGTTCGATATTTACAACTTCGTTGGACAAGAAATCGCCGTCGGACCGCCCCCCGCAGAACCTCACTTCGCCGCAAACGATCCCTTCCCGAGAGAAGTCGATACCTACGTTTCGACACCCCGAACAGCAGCGAAATTCCCAAGATGAGCGATTCTCAGAAGGAAGCACCTCAGGCGGTGCAGGTCGATGCTCTGGTGAGTCGAATCGAAAACTTGCCCCACCAACCCCCCCTCACCACCAAAATCATCTCGAATGCCCTCATTTCGAGCCAGCTCCGAGGGTTGCGCGCGCCCTGGCAGACAAAAGCTAATGCCATGTGACTGTAGGTGGTCATCAAGATCGCCAAGCACTGCGCCTCGGCCTTTCCCACCACCGCTACCGGCGCCATTGTCGGAATGGACACAGACAGCCTGATCGAGGTCACCAACTCATTCCCTTTCCCTACCGTCGAGGGCTCCTCCACCGACTCCCACCAGAACGATGCCTCCTCCATCGCCGCCCAGGCACCTCGCCAGAAGAGCAGCCTGAGCTACACAAACGAGATGATCCGACACCTGAAGGAGGTCAATGTTGACGCCAACAGCGTTGGCTGGTACACCAGCGCCACGATGGGCAACTTTGTCAACATGCACTTCATCGAGAACCAGGTCCACTACCAGAAGGAGAGCAAGACGACTGTCGCCCTTGTCTACGACGCCAGCAAGAGCTCACTGGGAAACTTGACTCTGAGAGCATTCCGACTTTCCCCGGCATTCATGACCGCCTACAAGGATACCAAGTTCACTACTGAGCAGTGAGTACTTTACCGGCACGCGTCACGAGGATCTCGTACGCTAGCATCATGATATCACGCATAATTTCTAACTCGCTTTATTATAGCCTGCAAAAGTCGAAGCTTACCTTCCGGGACATTCTGACTGAGCTCCCCGTCACCATCCGCAACTCCCACCTCCTCACTTCCTTCCTTCACCAGCTCCCCGCTGCTCCCACGGAAGAGACCATCGAGCCTCCCAGCTCCCTGTCGGACATCCACAACAGCCAGATCAAGCCCGCGCTGAACCCCTCAATCGATACCCTCGATCTCTCCATCGACCCTCTGCTGGAGAAGACCTGCGACCTCCTCCTCGAGAGCATCGAGACGCACTACACCGACCTCAACAACTTCCAGTTCTACCAGCGCCAGCTCGGCCGTGAGCAGGCCAAGATCTCGCAATGGCAGGCCAAGCGCAAGGCCGAGAACGCCCAGCGCGTGCTCGCCAAGCAGGCCCCCCTCCCCGAGGACGAGTGGCAGAGGCTCTTCAAGCTGCCCCAGGAGCCCAGCAGGCTAGAGGGCATGCTGAACGCCAAGCAGGTCGAGCAATACAGCAAGCAGGTGGATGGATTCACAGCAAACATCAGCGCCAAGATGTTCGCCGTCCGCGAGAACCTTGCACCCCAGTAGGGTTCTTCTTCTCAAGGCCGCCGCGGAGAAGGAGGGTTAAGAGAGGAAGGGTTTTTGCGTTCGTGTCTACATCATCTACATATTGCCACCGTGAGAGAAGGGCTGGGCTCACTCTTTATTCATCAAAAAGGGGGGATAGCACTACAAGGCTGGCGGAATGGCTGGATGGTTGCATTGTTGGCGTTCCGGGCAATGTGGAAAAGGTTTAATGAAATATACTTGTTACCGTTACCTGGTCTTTCGTTCCACTAGATTTAGAGCGATCTATAGAGTGAAGAATGTACGAGGAAGCAACACGAATACGTGTGGCAGCTAGACCTATAATCACCGTGCCTATACCAGAAGGGGGTGATGTTTGTCCATCACCGCTACTCAACAATGGAGGTACCTCCGCAACAATCTTATCTCTGGAGGAGGGTCGAGGGGCTCGGGATTTGTTAGTGGGTACAAGTGAGGGGCAGGCAGGCCGGTTGGGAAAAAAAAAAGTTGCCCCGCTAGCAGAAGGACCTCCAGTAAGGGCCTGTGACAGGGTCCACGTGTAAATTGTACTTGCGGACAGCTCCAGTACAGGTACTGTGTGGTGAGCTTTGTGGTGAGAGATACCTGAGGGGGGCGTTGAGCGAGGTACCTGTTCCGGCAGGTTACGCGCCCCGTATCTTCGCCTAAGGCTCCGTCCCTGACAACAAAAAACTTCCAGGGACTGTCGGTGCTGGCTGAGGAGGAATTGAGTTTGGATGCAGCTGGGAATGGGAGGAATTGTCAAGTAATGGGAACGATATGATGTGAAGACAGGTGATAGACTAGAATAGAAGAGCCTCCTCGCCCTTGCAGCCCTTGCAGCAACATGACACCAGGCGTTCGAGTGTCTTATCTGGCCTGCTCGTTGGAGGGGTAAAACGAAATCGCTCAGTCTCTACGGCTACCTGCATGGCTCTGCCCCGCTTCCTGCTAACAAATTTTGCCCCGCCATCCAGAGCAAATCCATGTCCGCTGCGAAGCTGTTCAACAAAACTCTTCTCCTCCTCCCATCCCTCACCTCTTTCTTTCTTCCCCTTCATCCATCCCATCCATCCTCCTCTTCCTCACCCTTCCACCACCCACCAGCCAACACTCACAATGGCCGCTCCCGCCCACAAGTTCAAGGTCGCCGACCTGTCCCTTGCTGCCTTTGGCCGCAAGGAGATTGAGCTCGCTGAGAACGAGATGCCCGGTCTCATGCAGACCCGCGCCAAGTACGCCGCTGACCAGCCCCTCGCTGGTGCTCGCATTGCTGGCTGCCTGCACATGACCATCCAGACCGCCGTCCTGATCGAGACCCTCACTGCTCTCGGTGCCGAGGTCACCTGGACCAGCTGCAACATCTTCAGCACCCAGGACCACGCCGCCGCCGCCATCGCTGCCGCCGGTGTCCCCGTCTTCGCCTGGAAGGGCGAGACCGAGGAGGAGTACAACTGGTGCCTCGAGCAGCAGCTCTCTGCCTTCAAGGACGGCAAGAAGCTCAACCTCATCCTCGACGACGGTGGTGACCTGACCTCCCTCGTCCATTCCAAGTACCCCGAGCAGCTCAAGGACTGCTTCGGTGTCTCCGAGGAGACCACCACTGGTGTCCACCACCTGTACCGCATGCTCAAGGAGGGCAAGCTCCTCGTCCCCGCTATCAACGTCAACGACTCCGTCACCAAGTCCAAGTTCGACAACCTCTACGGCTGCCGCGAGTCCCTCATTGACGGTATCAAGCGTGCTACCGATGTCATGGTTGCTGGCAAGATCGCCGTCGTCGCCGGTTTCGGTGATGTCGGTAAGGGCTGCGCCATGGCCCTCCACACCATGGGTGCCCGTGTCATCGTTACCGAGATCGACCCCATCAACGCCCTCCAGGCCGCCATGGCCGGCTACGAGGTCACCACCATGGAGAAGGCTGCTCCCCGCGGCCAGATCTTCGTCACCACCACCGGTTGCCGTGACATCCTGACTGGCGCCCACTTCGAGGTCATGCCCAACGACGCCATTGTCTGCAACATTGGCCACTTCGACATCGAGATCGACGTCGCCTGGCTCAAGGCCAACGCCAAGGGCGTCCAGAACATCAAGCCCCAGGTTGACCGCTTCGTCATGCCCAGCGGCCGTCACATCATCCTCCTCGCCGAGGGTCGTCTCGTCAACCTTGGCTGTGCCACCGGCCACTCCTCCTTCGTCATGTCCTGCTCCTTCACCAACCAGGTCCTGGCCCAGATCATGCTGTACAAGGCCAGCGACGCTGCCTTTGGCCAGAAGTACGTCGAGTTCGCCAAGGCCGGCAAGCTCGATGTCGGCGTCTACGTCCTCCCCAAGATCCTCGACGAGGAGGTCGCCCGTCTCCACCTCGAGCACGTCAACGTCGAGCTCAGCACCCTCACCCCCGTCCAGGCCGAGTACCTCTCTCTGCCTCAGGAGGGTCCTTTCAAGGCTGACATGTAAGCTGAACCCCCCACACCTCATGGTCACCTCAATGATCCATATACTGACAACTCTTCTTAGCTACCGCTACTAATTTTTTTACTGTAATCATCATACCCATATCCAAGGGTCCTTCAACTGGACTCTACGTGTAACGACGGCTGTGTTTATTGTTTTCCGGTGTTTGTTTCAACTCAACAATTGGCGATGGATGGGCAAAATTTGTGGTTTCAACAGCATAAAACTTGCGTGGCATATGGGATTCGGAAGAAAGGATTTGGTTTCCCCCCCTTCTTAAACAAAAAGCAGAGAGAAGTTTTTGAACTAAAATGAAATGCCATGTAACTCACCCGTCCGAAGGAAAGGGACTGGGGGTGTTGCAAGTTAGATATGAGGTCATCTGGATCTTAAACATGATACCAGAAAATAAAGAAATTGGAGAGGAGATTTATCATCCCTCTCGACCCTCAAACCTGGTCGTTTAAACTACTGTGACTGTTGGTTCCCTTTCATTTTGTCGCTCATACCTAGGTTTCAATGTGATACGATTTCGCTGGCATGGTGGGGACTTGATGGGGAATTGCTCCCACGAGGGATTCCCATGAAGGGAGAATCGGCGGGCCATCCAGGTATATCGTCATGATCATCGGTGGTCTGGAAGGTCTAAAGTCAATCAATGACCGTATTTACATCTATGCCATCTATCTAAAAATCTAAACATCCCTCCCCTCAAGCAGCCTAGCCTCCAAATCCCGCTGCTCAGGCACAATCGTGATCAGCGCCCCCTCCAGCGCGGCCTTCTTCACATTGTTGATGCAAAACGCCTCCATCTTGATCGTCGTCTCGATCGTGTACGTGCCCAGGTGCGGCACGAGGAGCACGCGGTCGTTCCTGAGCAGGCCCTCGTGGACTTTCGGCTCGTCCTCGAAGACGTCGAGCCCGGCGCTGGCGACGCGGCCGGAGTCGAGGGCCTCGACCAGCGCGGCCTCGTCCATGACGGCGCCGCGGGCCGTGTTGACGACGACGATGCCGGGCTTCATGATGGCGAATTGGTCCTTGGAGATGGTGTGGCGGGTGGAGGGCTGTAGCGTCTCGTTAGCAACTAGATCATCAAAATAGCACAATGGGTATGGAATGGAGATCCCATCCTTACATTCAAAGGCAGGTTCAGACTCAGTACATCGCTCTCCTTGAGCAACGTCTCAAAGTCAACATACTCCGCCCCCTCCTCGTGCTCCGGATCCAGCTTCCGCCGGTTGTGGTACCGTATCTGCATCCCAAACGCCCGCGCTTTATCGGCCAGGTTCCTGCCTATGCCGCCCATGCCCAGGATGCCCAGGATCTTGCCGCGCGGGTCGTGCCCGAGCGCCAGGTCGCTGCCGCGCCACTCGCCGCGCCGCAGGGCGGCCATGCCGGCGGGGAAGTTGCGCAGGGCGCCGAGGATGAGGAACATGTTGGTGTCGGCGGTGGCGTCGTTGACGGCCGTGGGGACGTTGGAGACGCAGATCTCGCGGGCGGTGCAGGCGTCGACGTCGATTTGGTCGTAGCCGGCGGCTTACCATCGCTAATCGTTAGCAACCTGTATCTTGATCTTTTGAGAGAATCAAGGGGGGGCTTACCTCTGTGGCAGATGAACTTGATGCTCTTGGGGAGGGCGTCTAGGAAGCCGACGTCGACATTGCCAGTGATGGCGGCCGATTCGCCGGTGCGGTAGATGGCGGACACGCCGTCGAATGCGCCGCTCTTGCACTCGGCGAGGAATTCATCTCTGTTGGTTGCCTTGGGCTCGACAACATCGGCGGCATCGGTGACGGCTTTCCAGGCGTCGTGGGCGCTGATGAGGGAGAACGGGACAGGCCGTTGGTTAGTTTATGGATTTAAAAGTCAATGGGCATATCTGGGTAAACTCACTGCTCTATTTCGCCTAGCAGCAGGATCTTTGGACGGGTCATGATGAGCAAAGGCGTGTTGTGTTTAAGGTTGGCTTGGTGGCTGGCAACAAACGCAATTCAGGTACAGGTAAAACGGAGAGAGGAGAGAGGGAGCCAGACAATGGCAGGAGGCTAAGAGGGCACCATAAATCTGCGCGGTTCCATGACAATTCCACTTCTCGGATGTTTTGCGAGCCAGCGATAACCCCCCTGCCAACCAAGATGGAAGCTCGATGTGAATCTGGCCTGCAATCCATCCAGGCGGGGGCGGGGTTGCATTTGCATTCCGTCATCGGTCCCTGATCAAGATTACACGTGCGTCTCCCGCGGCCGGTGAGCGGTCCTCAACACCACTGCTCGCTCGTCTACTCTCTGTACGAGGCCTTGGACGAATATATCTTGTAAAACTTAGTTGAACTGTATATTGTCTGGAAAAGCAGACCATCCAGCCCAGCTGCCTTGACCTAATGTCTGTAGTAAATATGTATGTCTTCTGCTTAAGCCCTCCGAGGGCATATGTGTCTGTAGTGATTATAATGTAAAGCAACAAATAAAATATCTGGTCATGTCCATGACATCTTCCATCGATCAACGCAAATGCCGAATCAACAATGGTAATTGGAAATACGCCGCCCTCCCCTATTATCCCAATCCCTGTCCGAGTCATCCATATATACACCCCAAACTCTAGCCTGCCTACCAAATCCCTCACATCAGCAGCCTCCAAGCACCAAGAAGCAGAGCCGCAAACCCGGTGCACACGCCCATCAGCCACTGCAGCGTCTGGAACTTGACCTGCTCCAGCTTCTCCCGCAGCGCCGCCACCTCCTGCTCGATCCGCGTCTCCGTCTCCTTGAGCTTCAGCTCCTGCCCCACCGCCTCCTCCCGTATCCGGCCCTTCTCGAGGTTCAGGTCCAGCCGCACGCTGGCCTGCGTCCGCCCGATCTCGTCCCGCAGCCGGCTCGACAGCTTGGCGATCTCGTTGGCCAACCGCTCGTGCGTGATGCGCGTCGTGTTCGACTCGGTGCTGTCCGCCGAGAGGAGCTCGGAACGGAGCTTGGCGAAGTCGACCTTTTGGGTGTAGGTGGCCTTGGCGGCGTCTTCGCGTAGGACCATGGTCCGTGTGAGGTTTTGGATGCTGTGGGTTGGATTTGGGTTGGCTTGAGTTTCGGAGGGGGAAGAAGACGTTTGGGGGAGGCCACTTCTAGCCAACATACCTCTCTTCAATAACGTCGTTTAGAACCTTCATCATCGATGCTGCCTGGTCCTCGGTGAACCCTTCGCTCTGGAGTCGCTGGACGAATTTCAGGGTGTCGAAGTGGTGGTCTCGCTGGCGTCGGGCTGTGGCGTGGAAAGCTGCCGCGCCAATGATCTGGCTGTGCTTTCTTTGGGCCACTTTTGGGCGGTGCTGTGCTTGGAACGGCGGTGGTTGCAGACGCGGTGCCAGTGCAGTGTGTTGATGCCGCCTCTGGCCCGAGGATCGGCTCGAGACCAGCAGGGGCGAAGCGGCTTGCCAGCTCAACCGTGGGAGCAAGAACTTGGGCAGCGCCTCGACTGGCAGAATTCTGGAGGAAGGCATTTTGTTTCGGTTGATGATGAATGAGAGACGAAGAGTTGGACTAAGTAGTGAGAATCAGGAGCAGGAACCGATGGTTCTGGTGGTGATTGTGACGGAGTGTTTCGGTGCGCTTCTTCGAGAGTTGGACCAGGGCCTGGAATGCCGATTATCACTCACGACGCTGATTGGCCACAACACGCACTGACTCCACTAGAGCAAAATGACATAATAACATGAAACAACTCCAACCGCATTAATTAAATTAATTTCCATGAACAACTCCAGATTGTTACTTTATTTTACTTGTCATCATATCGGTACATCAGGGAGCACATGTCAACGCCATCACATACAAATTCTGCAATGTAACAGTGTCGAGGAAACAATGATCATGTAGTGTTCTCGGATTCCGTCTGCAATGAATCGCGCAACAGCACGATGTGAGGTTCTATTAATACGACCGGCTTCTTGAGTATATACGGCGTGTCGTACTTGCGATTGGCTTCAGCAAGACCTAGGAGTGATTGGGAGAAAGTAAAATGTTATTCAGTCGCTTATCAGGCAGAACATGACAGGTGAGACTTTCCCGCCGCTCAAAACCCCATAACAATATCAGAGACCTGGCCCCCTTCCTTTTCTTATCCCCATCGGAACCCCCAGTCTGCGGGACAAGACTCTAGTCCAAGAGTTCCATTGATGCTTCAAAGGTCTCCTTTGCCTCCTCCAGGCCGTTCTTGAGAGACTCGCGCTCCGGCTCGGGGAGGCCTTCCATATGGTCCTCAAACCAGCCCTTGAGGTATTCAAACTTCCTCTCGAACTCCCCTTTGCGCTTTCGCTTCTCATCGCGCGTCATGAAATCTCCCATCTTAGACAAATCAAGTACTTGACCAGTGAGATGCACAATTTGTATGCAGGCTTCGAGGCAACACATGTGGTCATCAACTGTAGGTGCGACAATGTTCGATTCGACGTGTTCCTTCCACAGCTTGAAATCGCTAAGCATCTTTAAGGCTGGTGTTGTGGAAATGATATATTGGGAAAGAGTTGTGTCTTGTTGAGTTGCGATATGGTGCTTTGCAGTGCTTTGAGGTGTGACGATGTTGAACGAAAGAGGAATTTCTCGTGTCAAATTGGGGGATATGGGAAGTATTTAAAACCAAGATTGGCCATGTTTTCACTCTTTGTTTACCCAGCAAGAACTACCCATCTTTGGGTGAGATACTCAAAGATTTCCCCTATGAGTCAAGGATCAAAACTTTACCGATGACGGACAGGGATAAATATAGTTAGAGGAAGAAGTACAAGGGAAACCGCAGGCTACGTCCCTTGCAAGAAGTGCTGTGTTTAGTAAGGTGCGATTTAGCAAGTACAGATGTGTCATTTCACAAGGAAGGAAGAAACCGCGATATTATGAGTATTTACTATAGACACACAGACGAAAGGACCAGGCGTATCAGAAACGACACGACCATTCCTGTGCGCAAACAGATCCAACACAACAAACCTGAATATTCAAGTATGAGGTTTTGTTTCCCGGCTCTCATTGTGTTGAGATATCGGGTCTGGCATCTTCTATTACAGTTTCAAACTTTATACTCGAGCTCTCATCTCCATTTCGCGTCTCATTGATGCGTGAATGTATACAGTGGGTGGTTTTTTGACCAAAGCTAGTAACAGGGCAGACAATTTACGACCTGAGCTAGAATATCGCAAAAGAGCTAAAGTAAGTCTTTTTATACTGGGTGTATTATCATATCATTTACTCAGCCTTCAGTGAAATCTATTGAACATTTCGCCGCTCCAGGGTCTCCGAGGTTGGAGCACAAGGGTGATTCTAGTCCTCAAGCTTCAAGAACAACCTTCGATGAGCTGTGATTAACGGAAAGCGCATAGTTGAGATTGATTTCAAGGGCGGTAGCCGAGTGTCTCCACAAATTGTAGATTGATGACCGTTTGCATACCAGCCAAATGAGTGAGTCGTGGGCATTCCTCGGATTGCTCCCAGATTATTCATCATCCCTAGATGAAGTCCGACACGTGCCACTGCGATGAATTCTTTATGGGCAGTTTCATCACCTGCACATACATATGTATACCATGATACATGACATTCTATGATTTCCCTATGGGTAACAATTGGAGACACACTGATCACCGAGGAAAAGTTGTCGATGACGTCTTCCCCCAATCCGTTGAAATTGACCATGGTTGCCGGCGCTAAAAAGAAAGTTTGAGTGCATCCTGACTAAAGTATCGAAATCAGGTTTAAAAATACTCGAGAACGGATGCATCGCTTGTTCAACTCATGGAAGCGCCGGAACGAGAGGATTTGGACCTTTGGACCCATACATGTACGATAAATGCAGCTCAATTTTCGCGAAGTCGACTGCCATTAAAATCTGTATCAAAAGGAGCCCATGCCCATGCCGAAAGCCCAGATGTCCTGTCTGGGATGGGTAGATATGAAGGTGACGGGGAACTTCCTGTCCCAAACGTTTCGATCTCTTCGCAATCGATCAAATCTACGCATACCTTTCATTCGAAATCGCACTGATGGGAACAGATATCTTGCGCAATGAGAGAGAAGAAAGAGAAATAATGGACTCCGATCAAATCAAAGAGAAGAGAGACTTCTCTCGGCCCTCAGAGCATCTTGTTAACCAGTCCCTCTCCCTTGCCATGGACTATACCTGGGACAAGATGCAACTTGATGAGCACTGGCGAGGTGAAGCTCTTTGCAACGTTACCATAACCGCAGAACAGGTCTTCCTTTTCCAATGTCTTGGAAAATCTCCCATCCCGGATGCAGAGCTCTATAAGCGCTACATACTGTCGGAGCAAAAAGATGATGGTTCTTGGCCTCTTGTTACGAAGTGCCATGGAGATATCTCAGCAAGCTGTGAGGCCTACCTTGCCCTTAAAATACTAGGCATGAGTCCGTCTTGCCAAGAAATGACAAAGGCGCGGCAGTTTATACTAAAGGCTGGAGGTGTTTCTAAGGTCAGGCTGCTCACCCGGATTTCCTTTGCACGGTTTGGCCTTTTCCATTGGGATGCTGTCCCTCACCTGCCTGCTGAATTGATACTACTCCCGCCATCTTTGAAGTTCAATCTCCATCGGCTGTCGCCCTGGGCACGTTCTACATTAATTCCACTCCTGGTCATCACCCACCATCGACCTATTTACGCACTTCCAAACGGGAGGTCGGTCGCCAATGATTTTCTTGATGAGCTGTGGGTTGATCCAACGCATAAGATGACTTCTCACTCCTCACTGTTCACATCCCGTGAGCTCGATCCTACGGAGCTCCTCTTCTCGGGACTGGATACAGCTCTATCTTATATTGGAGGACTCAGACGCTTTCCTCTCCGAAAGAAAGCCCTGAGATACTGCATTCAGTGGATTCTCAACAACCTGGAACAACCTGGTGAATGTCCAGAGATTTCTCTGCCAATCCACAACAACATCCTAGCATTGTTACTGGAAGGATTTTCACAAGATAGCCCTGCGGTAAAGGTGGGCATGGAGGCTATCAAAAGATTCACATGCCAGGACGAGACGGGAAAACGGCTGCAGACTTGCGAGTCTCCGGTCTGGGACACTGCGCTCATGATCCGCGCTATCTGCGACTTAGGGTGGAATACATACGATGACCGTCTTGAGAAGTCGATAGATTGGCTTAGCAAGCTTCATATGCCCAAAATACGTGGAGGCTTGCCCGGCTTCCGTACACAAAAAGTCTTACGAGGGTTGTCTTTCCAGCACGACAAGAATATTACTCCCGGTGTTGACGATACTGTGGCGGTCCTTCTCTCAATGCTACATCAGAATTCTTCGAAGATCAAGTCAGACACGGTATTGAGAGCCGTAATGTGGATTTGCGAGATGCAAAATTCCGATGGCGGCTGGGGGGCGTTTAATACCGATAACAAGCAGTGGCTCAACAAGACTCCGCTGAAAGCTTTGCGCCACAGCTCGACGACTGATCTTACGGGTTATGTTCTTGAGGCGCTCGGCATGGTTCTCAATATAGCCTCGCAGAAGGACTCTGAAGACCTGAGGCTTTGGCTGGCTCAGACAAAAGTACTTGGCGTGATCGCGACTGCATCACAGAGGGCTGTACGCTATTTGGCCCAGGAGCAGGAAGAATCTGGTCGGTGGTATGGCCGCTGGAGTGCTGGCTATCTTCATGGTACCAGTGCTGCAATCTCCGGCTTGGCTTGGTTTGCTGATGGTGATAACTGGGTGAAAGACATGATCACATCCGCTGTCTCCTGGATCAAAGAAGTCCAGAACTTGGATGGCGGATGGGGAGAGGGTTTCGAATCATGCAATGATCGACAGATGGCTGGAAAGGGTTATTCCACACCGTCTCAGACATCATGGGCCATTATGTGCCTGTTGGAAGAACTGGATCCGGATGATGCCTCGATAAGAGCTGGGATAAATTATCTCTTGGCCCAGCAGCAAGATACCTCTCTGAAGAGGCAAGGGGCATCCTGGGAGGAATCAAACTACACATGCACAGCTTCACCAGGGTCTCTATACCTCCGATCCCAGCTTTCCAGTCATTACTTTCCTATCATGGCTCTTGGACGATATAGAAAGGCAATGCTTTGTACCCATGCTGATTAGTTCTCCACCTCTTCTACAGGATCATCGCTTCACGATGCATTGTCAGAATGTGGCCTCCTGCGTGTTTATATTATACCTGATTAGAGAATGGACATATCTGACTGAAGGTTAATATATCATGGTGTCGGTTTATATTCAAACTCATTTCAAATGTCTTATGGAAAACTATGTGCTTTCAACATCTAGTCTCCAACCATAAAAAACTAGCCCCTGAAATATGTTGACTCTTCTAAACCTCCTCTGGCTTCACCGATATGTAAACCTGCTCATCAAAGTCTCACTTATTATATCTCTTGGAAGCACTCGCCATGGCACTCTTCTGAGGTCCACGAGCAGCAACGGAAGCATATGAGGGTGCTGACTCGGCTCTTCTAAGTGTCGCTGTATGCTTTTTGGTGTTGTTGTCGGCAATTGCTGAACTTTCCTGTTCATCTCCAATGTCCAAAGTTGCCGGGCGGTCCATGAAATCATCTGTGAGCGCACCGCCCACGCTTTGTGCCAATACATTTTTGAATCTAGGTTCAGTTGACTTGTGTTCTGCTTGAGCACTCTTCAGAATTCGAGTGAGAGATACACATATTTGACCAATAGATTTTCTGTTACTTGAGTCGACAACAAGCATATGTAATTCGATAATCTGAAGAATCTCCTTTATTACCTCCGGACAGGAGTCGAGACTTCGTAGTTTTCCTATCCACTAGTGATATGTCAGCATTTTCGTCGTTTTATTCAGGGAAGTTTGAATACCTTTGAAATAGATGGCTTAACCACAGCATATGGTCTGCCATTATCGTCAAACATCTTCAGAAAGTATTTATCCTCCTGAACGTTGAGAACTGAGGAGTCGTCTTCCTCCTGCCTTTGTAAAGTGAATCTTAACAAAGATTCACTCCCCTCAAGATACCAAATAAAAAACTCCAAATATACACACCCAAGTGACCATATATCATACTTGGGGGAAATGTGATTCCCAGTATCCATTTCTGGTGGTCTGTAGGCTCCTGTATATCCGTCGATCCGATAATGGGGTATGTTGGACTTGGTGAATATTGAGTGGTATCTGGCCAGCCCCAGGTCTGATAGCACAAGGAGATCATTGTCCTCGCCATACTTTTTAAACCAAAGAATGTTTTGCGGCTTAATATCTCCGTGGCGTCCCCACTCCTTTCCGTCCGCGTCGGCACCTTGTGAGCCCTTTCCAGCTTCTTCTTGTTTAGATGAGAGCCCATGAATTCGTCTGATGGCTGTAGCAATACCTACGCACTGCTCGATTGCCCAGATTGTCTGAAAGCTATCGCCACTAGTCTGATCCCAAAGTTGCTCAAGGTTGCCGTCAGCCCATTCAAACAAGAAGTACTGCTTTTCGCCATGCTGAAAAGCAAGAAGGAGTTTGATGAGATGTTTGTCCTTGTATGTTCGGGCGCAAGTCTTTTCGAGGGCTTTGAATTCTTGGCGATACCCCTCTCGGTCAACGTTGTCAACCTCCTTCAAAGCGAAATAGATAGGACCATCGGATGGCTTCGCTTGGGTATTAGCCTATGTCTGTGTTATTTGGAACTATGATTGCTCAACATACCTGGGACTCTTCGAACGAGAAATGAGCGGAGTGAATTTGAACCTTGTGGATGGTTCCACTACCGCCATGAGCGTCGGATTTAATACTTTCCCACGGAAGGACAGTTTTACTGTTGAAGGGATAGAAGCGTAATTCGCCCCCCTTAATCAGGAAAAATGGTACCCAAAAGAAGTACTGGAATATAAGTAAAGAGTTCATCTCGTAGACATCCCAGCCTTCCAGGAATTTGTGTGGACCGTTTGAATCCGTTGTATCGTTGCCGTTATCTTCGAGAGGGAAGTCAGAGTCGTAAATGCTTTTTTTGATGAAATGTTCAAAACGGTTCAGGGCCTTCATGAACACTAGAAGAGCTAGGATACGCCTCCGACTCTTCTTTGGCTCTTTGGTGTGGGTGGAATCTTCCCTCTTTCTGGATTTTCGTCGCTGATTTCTTGTTGGACTCAGAGTGCTTTCCTTATTTACACCACCTAAGACTTCGTTCACTTTGCAGCCAAGTTGTTCCTTGCTCAGGTGTGGAAACGATTCTTTCAGCAGGGAATATATTATCTGAGGCGTGATAATCTTGTCAAAGGCGTCAAGAGGTAAATACCGGAACTTTTCAGTCGTTCCATAACGTTTTAGACTACTTCCAATTTTTTGAGAAACAACTTGTTGGAGATTGAACGTGCAACCTGTGTCTTGCTGGATATTCAGTTGTCGACACAACTGGTCCGAGGTTAGATCTTCATAGATGATATCGCGCGTCTCGCTATCGAATATCTTTCGGTCGGATAGGCCCAGATCCTTGACGGACTTGACCGTTTCGCTGTCAGCGTAGTCTGACCCGAAAGACTGCCACGGCGCGCTGCCCTCTTCATGAATCGGTTCAACTATGCCGTTTGGATCTTTAAGGAACATTTGGAAAATTGATTCCCCATCAGAAGCATCCTCAACACGCCAAGAAGTAGGTGAATCGATCACGATGTCTTTATCAATCCTAAACCGTGTGCCGAGGAATCCTGGGTTACTCTGCGAGCGTGTGAGGCTGGCTGTGTGGGCCATCGCCCGCCCATTGTCGTCAGAGATATACATTCTTCGGTATGTAATTGATGACAATAGACAATGAGCTGCAATTTAGATGAATTATACAATCAAGTAGTGGCATTTGGTGAAGAAATTTCGTGTTTGAACGTGGGAATCCGGGGAAAACTTTAGGTCTTGCTCTGCACAGCCTCATCTATATTGCTACTAGCAGGAACTGTTCGCTTTTGTGACAACGAGACAATCTAACAAAGCTAACTAATGTATATATTTTAGCACGTCGGTGTGGTCACACACAGCCTTCTGCAGGTCAGGATAGCGGCGTTCGTAGAGGCCACCGAATATGTATGTATTGCTACTCATCTGCCTGCGCCATCTACTTTCAGCGGTGTGCACTCTTTGGTACACCCGCACTTCTATTGGTGGGAATCTATTACTGAATTCACGCCTTGAAACTGAGGGTCCAAAAATAATGCTACTCGCTGCTGACCACTTGTATTGGTGTGCGGCATAATAGGGGGGTGCAGCGTGCACGGAAGTGTACTTCACCCAATCAACGATTAAATATGGGCGTCAGGCTCTGCCTGGGGTAAGACAGGCAATTTTTCTTGACTCACATGCATAAAGGTCGCCTTCTTACGTGGGATCTGCCTTGCCGCTCAATAAGTTGCCGCCACGGTTGAAGGTGGTCAGCAATGCCTCGTTGCCTCCTTTTGGTTCGCATTATCATCCTGCTGCCTTTCAATGTGGGCAGACTGTTCGTGACTCTATTTATCTCTCCTGTCTTATGACACTGCTCATTCCGTGTCCCAAATATATTGCAATTATTCTATTTCTTTTGTCGACAAGAATCCTCGTGCACTTAAATATCAACCCGAAGATGTCAAGGCGTCTAACATTTGTACGCGAAGACTCAGATTGTCGTGTCTTTACGGAACATCCCAAAAACATACATCCTCAGCGCTTGTCGGCAGAACTTTCCTCTCGTTTTGCGCAGGAACAGTTTAGAATCTGTCTCCTCCGGAACGTATATGTCATATACCTTGACCGCAACGCTAACAGCGATTACAACAACGACACGTACTGCCAAGATAATGGACGTAAAGCCCTCTCAACGGACCGACAGTGCTTCGCTGCACCCCGCGGAAGGAAGTGCATACAGACTCCATCGCTCGATCAAAGACTGAAGGACTTGAAGATGGCATCGGACGTCCTCAAGCGACAGAGCATCACTGTTTGATAAAATGGAACACGTGAGGTGGCCACAACACCACATGCACTTGCATTCAGTGAACGAAAGACGCACCTGCATTAAGTAAACGGAAGACGCACTTGCATTAAGTGAAAGAAAGACCCATGTTGTTTGTAAATTTTTCGGTTGGAAGGGGGAGATCTGTGATCTTTTTGTGTTGGGCAGAGCCTTTGTTTTCCTATCAGCATCTCACTTGGCATTGATTTAGAATGAACTCTTTCTTTTTTATACTTTCCTTAAAGAGGGTTCTCAGATTATTGACTTTTTAATTTCATCAATATATCAAATTAAAGCACACGAACTAGCAGACTAGAACCCAGGCACCTCCATCACACACCTGGGCTGAGCGGAATGATGCCGAGCCAATTCTCTCAAATGCCTCCTTGTGCAACCCATGTTCCTCTTTCTTAATAATGATGGCATATACTTTGTCGTCAGATTTGTCACGCCCCACGATAACGCACTTGAGATTATCAAGGGAGAGAGTGGTCCCCAAATCAAATGATATATGAGAATTTGCCTCTTGCTGCGTCAACTTCATGTTTTGGGCATATGCACGGAAAGGTGCACCCATTATGCTCGAGGCTAGCGTCGCCTCTCTGATCTTCTCGTCGGAGGAGAACGGACTCTTGAAGTTTTGAGTCGCCCAATCAACATTGTTAAACTCCAGTTTCATGTATCGGATAGCGCCTAGTTTGGAGAGCCATGACCAGGATGGAACATGCTGGTCAGTGTTGTCAAACGCGATGGACCGCATTCCATCCGGCTCAGCACTCTCCCAGAGTAAGAACCTTGGGAAGTACTTGCTAAACGTCCCGAACATGGCTCTCGTCTGAAACGCGCTAGATAAGCGGCTTTCCAGTCCAAGGATTCCGACTGGGCGGTCTGTGGGGTTTGTAAAAGCCAGCTGCGAGTAAGTTTCGTATAGGTATTGAAGAAGGATCTGTCTTCCGTCTCTGTAGTATTGGAGAGCCAGAGTCGGGAATCTGGGATCTCCCAGGAACGCGACCCGGGAACTAAAAGTCGATCAAGGCATTACTATTAGTTCTATCGAAGTTTGGCCTTGGTGGGTGACTCACTTCTGAAATTTAGCGAGGCTCTCACACTGAACCCCAGCACCACACTCCCAATATACTTGAGTGGATGTGTAGTGTATAAACCGACGTGAAAGCGCTCTTTCTTGTAGAACCCACCCTCTAGTGTGGAGGTTACTCTGGTCTACATCGCGGTGAAAGTCATCGATAGACGGACAGACATAAATGCGCCTTGAATCGCTGATGGGAAGCGGTACGCAGGTTCGAGGTACGCGTGGTGTGAGAAATCCTTCGAGGGACGACCGTGCTGAGTTGACACTTAGCGTGCAATAAGCTCCGCTGAACACATATTGCATCTTTGCAGACTCCTTTTTCCATTCCTCCTTGTCATTCTGGATGATGCAAAGTGAATCGATCCAGAGATAACTGATGCCTATGCCCCTGGTCACAGTGACGGCGTCCTGAAACGTTTTTGGTAGATCGTCAAAAACAATAGATCGCCGGAAAGCTTCAATATTTTCTTGGTAAGTGCAGAATTTTTCTTCTGGTTTCAAAGGGCCCCAGCAATGACTCAGAGCAACATACGGCTGTGACCGAATCAATGAAGCATCGACAAGCCGGATATTGTGTCCAACCTCCAGAAGACGTGTTGGGGCATTGGCCCCTTCATTTTTGGAGGCTGGCGTTTGACAGGTAGCGTGAGAATCACAATCGTGCAACCATCTTTTGATCAACGCGAATTCTTGTTCGCTTCCTGCTTTCGGGAGAATCGGTAGCCCATATTGTGAGTAGTTCGGATCACCAGAGCCTAGGTATGGTCGCTAGATTAGAACAGTATTCTACTGATGTTAATAAGAAGTATTTACCTGGTCTCTCATAAAAAGAGATCAAATCTGGTCCATTTTGGACCCCTATACCCGTCCCAGTTTGGCGAAATTCTATAAGCCCAGACGGCCGGTAGCGAGCACGTTCCACCGTCTCTAAAACCATACTGCACAAATCACATGTCTGTGCTGTAGAGCGCATATTTGATAGATCAGTTAAGCTATCAAAGAGTGGCAGTGAGGAGCTTCTGATTTGGCAGGATGAACAGAGACGAGGTGAGTCGGTATCGAGGTGTCTTGGGATGAGATTCTCACGGCCGATATCATGAATTATCGTCCGTGCAAACTCGTTGTTGCTCAGTCTCTCCCAGCCCTCCTTCAAGGCACTTGATTGCTATTATCTGTTCAGAAATTCATCGTTTATATCATAAAAATATTCGTCCAACTCCACTTACAAACTATAATATTATTAATACCAAAACAAGAATGCCATGAAGTGTCAGCTTACTGTCTAGCAGCTGTTAGTATTGTATGCAAGCGGCCAGTCGTTGAGGTAAGCTTATAGCGAGACTCACATTCTGTGGGTTTGTCAATGCTGTGTTTTGTGTGCTTTACTAGTCCCCTAACTATAACTTACATACTAGCATCACGTACATGACGTTAACTTCTGTATCCACTATCATCAAAGAAAAGGGATCTGAAATTCATACCTGAGTATCATGGGCTGTCATTTGTGACATTTTTGGGACTCTTCTGTTCGTCGCGGAGTCAAATTCCCCAGTCGGCCTACGTACAACGACCCTGCCATTAGCAACTTCATCATGGGGTAGTCCGCCCTGAGGCAAAGGACCCCGCGTTCGCTTCCCAACTCCGTCGTTGGGGACTGCCAAACTCCCGCCTTCCGTCGACGCCGCTGGCAGACGTTTGGGAAGCTTTCCAGCTCGACCGATGCCCACACAGTTGAGATAGTCTGGCTCATATTCACACTTTGCGTATATTTGTTTCAGTTCACCGTGTAGGGTCGATGCATTGATGCGATATCCAGGCAGCTCTGTTTCATATTCATACTCAGTGGGGTAAAGCACACAGAGCAGATTGTCGCGGATGAGTTTGAGGATATCCACGTAGGCGGTGCAGTCATGAGCATGTTCCATCATGGATCCGAGAGTGAAAGTAATAGTATCCGTAAGTTCGAATGCGTTTGTTGAATCACTAGATTCTCGCAACTCCTCCCAAAAGTAGGGACTCGTAACGTCTTGAAATTCCCCCAATGCATCATAGCCATAAACCAGCCACACCATAAGTTCAGTCATTGTACAGCCCATAGACCAGATGTCGTAGTAGCGGGATCGAGCAGCAGGTTGGCGGCGCTCATTTTCCTCCGGTGGCTTATACCGGTTTGTGCCAGAGGGAGTCAGGGTATGGAGGTTTGCCCGCACATTGGTGTTCTTGTCGATGCCATGGCATGTGGAGAGTCCAAAGTCTGAAACTTTCAGATTATCCGGCTCTTTAAACCAGAGAATGTTTTCAGGTTTCAAATCGTTATGCCGAAAATTTTGGGCATGTAACAGCTTAAGAGCCTCACAGAGGCCAGCGAATTCTGCAAGAACCCACATCACTTCCTCCTTTCGTAGATGGCCTCTCCCAAGGCTCTTCCAGTAGTTGTCTAGATGGCCCCCATCTGCCCATGGTAGCATAATGAACTTGCCGCCGTCTTGAACCGTATAGGTTGCGATCGCTTGGGTCAAATGGCTAGACTTGTAAGCCGGAGACTGCAAAGTGTTGGCGTTTGCAACGTCTTTTTCTGCCCAAGCCTCATCTGATTGCGTGAAACGTTTGATCGCAACGATGACATAATTGGTACCTGGGCTCTGATGAAGTCAGACCGATGTATGAGATGTGGCGGGATATGAGAAGTGCTCACTGGTGGATACTCTGGGAGATGATCGCAATGGATCCTTACTTTGTCGACTTCGCTGAAAAATCCCTTTCCTGCTGGCTTTTCACCAGAAATCGCAAATTCGAGATATGGGAGTGGTTGCAATTTCTGCAAGAGCTGCCCAAACTTGCGATCCCCTTCGAAGACCGGCGCAGTAAGCAAGGCTTGGAATGTCCGAAACATTCCCTCATCCTGTATGGGTTCATCAGAGGGAAAGTCGAATCTCTCTCCTGAAGTCGAAATCCCAAACATTTTTTCATCACCATCTTGGTCCAGTTGCAAGTCCAGTTGCAATGGCAGGCAATCATCTTTGAGACCCAATGCTACAAGACTTTCAAGCCAGTCCAGCCTTTTCATCAAGATCAAAATTAAGAAGATGCGGCGATAATGTTTGCTCACAACCTCAGCAAGCTTTTCCTGGTCATTTGCTTTGATAACAGACTTAATGATTGACTTGTCGGCGAATTTCTTAATTTGCTCGTGTGGAATGAAGAAAGATCCTTTGTTCGGCGTCTTCACACGTGTAGCATGTAGCTTGCGGCGAAGATCTGGAAGTTCAACATTATCCATTGTGGTTAGTGATGCCTTAACCTTGCTGAAAATGTATTCTAGGAAATCTTTTACGAATTTCAAAACGAATCTCATTTGGTGGTTAAGGGGGTAGAAGAAAGGCTAAAGGGTTGGCGATGGGCATTTCAGAGGAAATGTCCAACGGCAGAGAATAGAATTTATAGACCCTCCAAAAATACCCAGCATTGTATTGGTACCTAAGATGCAGTTGTCATCCCAATTTGGTACGGACGAGCAGATTGACGGCACATCAATCGCCGAGCCTTGTTGCGCGCTCCCGCTGTGATCACTCAGATCATTGGGTGCTATGCATAATTGTGGCTCCTAATAGAGCTAAAATATGCATAATATTGACACCGGTGAGAACTTGGTGGTCAGCGGATTACATGGTGTGAGAGAGTCGCAGCTATGATCCCAAGGGGGAAATTTATGATGCCGATCCTGCAGTCCACTCCCCAACTGCGGCTGAACAATGTGCAGTGAGACGTGATGAACCTATCACAACTTCGTCTCGGTAAAAGAGAATGGACCTATTTGATCGGGTACATGCAACTCTACTTGACCGTCTTCCAAGGGGTTCCATCGATAGGAAGACGGCTGCAGTGGCGTTCTCGGATGACGTTTTCTTCTTCTTCTCTCTTCAATTTCCCCAACCGATACGAAGATCCGAAAGCGGGCAGTGAACAACTCTCTCGAGCTATTTCACGTGATATTATAGATGCGCAACTCAATCCATATGGACTAGATCAGATCAAATAGTAATGCTGCGACACTTCAAGACAGCCGCCTGGTTTTTGTGTTCGAAATTATAGGGCAAACTTACTATCTCCAGTTTCGGTATAAAAGGAAGGCTTTCGCTAGCAAGTACTCTTGAGAACTTCCAGCTTCTTGACAAGAGCCCTCGCACTAATTCTAATATATCCGTGTCCACTTGCATCATCTCGGTTTCGATGAGATCAAGCATTCGAATCAAGTACCAGCTACAAGCCTCCTCTTCCTTTAAACTCCCAATCCAACGTTTCACCGCAGGCCTAATCACCGCTGTCTTCTGTTTATTTCCCTTGAGTTTGAAGAAGAGATTTTCCGCGTAGAGTTGAACATCCTTCTCAAGTCTCGCATACGCAAACCTATAGAGATCAAGGCCACGGAGAAACCAGGTGATGTGCTCCAGAAAGATACAACCGAGACTAAACACATCGGATTTCGATCCCACCAACCCGTCGGGAAGATCAGACTCCGAAGACCGGAATGTTCGTGATTGACAAAATAGTATGGGGTAGCCCTCGGAGCGGTAGGCGTCTGTGTAATATTTTCCAAGACCAAAGCCCGCCAAGCCAAGAAAAGGCTTCACGCCTCGAGCCTGAAACAAGACAATGTTCCCGAGTTTGATATTTACATGCCGCCCGTAATGACGTTTGGGATTGACGACATCATGGGGCAGTCGCAACCTTCGACAGCCATTATGGATATTTTCAAGTGCCTTGCCGAGCCCAAGAAACTGCTCAGCCATCCAGAGGCAGTGAGAACAGTCTTGGACCAGGGATTCGTTCGAACACCAAAAATTATCCAAGTTCCCTTCGGCGCAATCAAAGATAGTCCACAGGGTTCACCTCCTCAAATGTTGCAAGCACTTGGAAATGTGTTGCCTGCTACTATCATGGTGCCCGGAGACGACCAATGAGGAAAGCTCTAATTCAAAAAGTTTTGGGTTGTGAGACGTCAATTTTTTAAACGCGTAGTATCCTTGAGAGTTCCGTGTCTAGAGTTCGAAGGTGAGAACAGAAGCATCTTGTGAGGGGGAGATCGCACGGGAAAGAAACTTACCCCGTTGTCTTCAAGGCGGCAATGGCAATCGTAGATTTTGACCCTGTAAACTCCGTTGAACATTTCATAACCGCCAAATCCGTTCTCCGCTCCCAATTACTCCTAGGGACATCATTCTCCTCATCCCAACTCTAGCTAGGGATACCGTTCTCGTCGAACTAGATAAGAAGGCAGATTCCATTCTCGAATATGTAATGGCAATATAAGCCTACACCTGGTTACTAATTAATATAAGGAGCTATGAGTTTTCTAGTCCAATCGGCAAGTCTTTCTCGATCAATGGCAACGGCATTGGGATTATTTATCACGGCAGTATGGCCTAGGTCAGAGCACTGGCAGCAAATATAGAACTTATCATCGCCATCTTTTCTTAATGGCAGGCAGCCGTCGGTTAAGCCACTCTGGATATGTCGTGCAAGGTCCCCTACTTGCCTGCTGGCAACCAAGGCACCGTGTATATTAAGCGAAGGGCGTTGGCTACTTGATCCGAAACAGATATCCTGGGCAATTTGTTGCTTTTGCTCATGAGACTTGTCTTGGAAGCATTTTAGGCCCTGAACAAGCTCGAGAGAGAACGACATAAACATCGAAGTGCAAGGCAATGCGACAGGGGGAAGAATGGATTCTAATGTTGTACATACCCGGACTTCACCGAATCGACTATTCCGTTAAAGTCGTCTAGGACATTGCTAGTGTTTTGGTTCGGCGTTGCGTTGATAAGGACTTGTCGAAACACGCTCGTATTGATATATTTGGCAGGCTGGAACATAGTGCTCGGTTTAAATGGCGGCTATTGGTAGGCATCTGGAACACAGTCTTGGATTGGTTTGGTGGTTGGATAAAAGCAGGCTGAAATACAGTGCTGGATTGACTCGGCGGTTGGTTGATGGGAGGTTGGAATACAGTACTAGGTTAACTTGGCGGCGGTCTCCTTGTAGGCACGAACTCAGTACTGTCTTGTGTTTGGGGTCGTTTATCACCTCCAGAAAGATTCAACTTTCGCTAAGCCAGCTGCGACGCTGCTCCATGATGCTGATATGCTTATGCGGAAAGCCAATTCTGTCCTACGACCATACGTAGGGGGGACTCCGCGGTATCGTTGGCTATGAATGTAGTAGCACGCCTCAATTTGTTTGATTTGGATCGTGAGGGTACAAGCTCTGCGTTTAACGCTCAAAACGCCCGGTCCTGCGTCATAGACACACGAACTCGTCACAGAGAGCGTGAGTCTGGATCACGAGAAGGCGGTAGCATGGCATGGCTCAGCTCGGCTTAGCTAAATAGAAGAGGGGATAGCAAAGACGCCTAACCACATACTTCTAAGCTAGGATGGATGGAAAACGCCACAATATTCAACAAAACAGGTTGGGCTGACTTATGAATTTATGCGAATATTGGACCCGAGTGAAGACCCAAGTCTAGAACCACGAGGAACATGGATATGCTACCATACTAACATGCCAATATAGGGATGGGGTTTCAGCATGCTCTCTTGGACCTATATATATCTCAAAGAGTAATACCTTAGACGAGTCATGGACACAAAAACACGGGGGACATTTATAATATTGAAAAGAAATACGCAGTTCTTATTTCTCAGTGATAGGATAGCCACCGGGAACAGACGAGCATCAAGACTCCACACTTCGGCAAAAGTTGCACTATCTTCCAGACAGCTGGAACATACTATGCCATCTGAACCGGCTTGAACCGAACACGAAATTCCGGTTTATCCCAGAACGCAAGAAACTTATAATCCTTCTCAAAGGATAGCTCTCGTTGACCTGCTCCAAGTTCCAGATCAAATTGCCATAGTACCTTGGCCATCAGCAATCGAACAGTGGCTGAAGCAATAGGTCCCCCCGGACAGCCCCTTGGACCCTGACTGAATGGTTTAGAGGCCTTAAGGTTATCGTCTCTATATATAGGATTGAACTTCGGATGATCAGGGGGTAGCCATCGTTCCGGCCGAAATTCGAGTGGCTGTGTGAAGTAGCGCGGGCTCCTAGCCGCTGAAAAGTAGCTGATCTGACAGGTAATCTACCCAAGCCCTCCAGTTAGTATCTAGGCAAATTTGTCGGCTTGGGGATAGAGGATGGACTTACTCCTTTGGGTATATATATTCCATCCACCATGGCACCAGGGCTTATGCGCGGCAAGCCATCAGTTGTTTCCTGGTGCAGCCGAAAGCTTTCATTCGCACAGCCCTGCAAGTACTTGAGACGCTCTATCGAATCCAACTTGATAGCGTGATAATCTGAAAATCCCTCCCTCACTTCCTTGACCAGCGTTGCATAGGCATCGGGTTCCTTGAGGAGGAATAGGATCAAGGTGTAGAACTGATTAGCCAGAGGTTGCCAGCTAGCCAGAAGCAACTGCCATGCTACGTTTTGTAGATGATAGATCTCCTTCTCATCCTGAGGTATTGGTAGATTTACCGGGACCAACTGCTCGAAGTAATCCAAATGCTCTATGTTGTGCCGATTTTTCAGCCGCGTCTGAACATCGTCAGTGTTCAGTTTCAGAAGTTGAAACATGTCGAACCAGACGGTAGGAGGTATTGTCAAGTATGCCAAGGGTGTCAAGAGGCGAAACTTCCGCACGATCTGGCTCATCAGTATGAACATGTTCAACTTGAACGTGGAACGAACAAGCACTGAGTCCTTCACTATTATACGTTAGTTCGACCTTTCAATGCTGCTCATACGCAGTTGTTCCAAACACTCACTGTCTCGCAAATGGCACATGTCGATGCAATAGGTCATGTCCGCGGATAAGTCCAGTCCTAGCCACTCCACCCAACGTCTCATGTCTGCCCCTTTCTCATCACCCCCAAATTCCTTCATCCTATCCATGAAAAGGTCAATGTGCTTGTGAATAGCAACCTCCTTGGCCCTCAGATTCCTTGTGCTGAAAGCAGGGGCAAGCTTCTTAGCGATCTCGCGGTGCCTCACAGGATTCGTTTCTCCTGAAATCCCGCCGTCGCCCGTGTCCAAAGCATCATAGCCAACTTGCACGAAGAGTTCAAGATTTTTCTCCTGTGCGAGATATATGTCTATTCCCACGTAGCTTCGGTCAGTGACGCCCCAGTAGTGTCGAGTGCTAATAAACGGGCCGAACCTTTCGCTGCCTGCGGCGTGATGAATACAAGCTCATTTGGAGCAATGCGCACGACGTCTCCTACCATGCTATTAGATTTGCGCAATACGGGGTGTCACAGACACTGAATGAGGTATATTACCATAAGTCTTCAAGACATCCTCGATTATCCATGGGTATCTGCCCGTTGTACTGGGAGCCGGTACTGTCAGCGCACGGTGAAGCGATTCAATCATCACGGTCAGTTACACACCTCGCATATGCCCACCACAGATCAGTGACGGCGGCAAGCTTCGGCCCTGGGTATTTAGAGAGCGGGTGAAAGCAGAGATTGTAAATGGCTCGGCCGATAAAATAAGCTGTCCCCTAGATGCAGAAAATAAAGGTTGAGGACGGGTTAGAACATAATACTCTGAGAAGCATCTGCGTACAGTTTATAGCATCACTCACCAATGCAGCAGAAGCTGGTAGAAGGCGACTCCAAATCACGCTTCTGCCTACCATGTACCAAGAGAGATCTGTGAGTGCCATGATGGGCCTTTACCTTCAATCCCATGAGGGGATGTCCATCCTTTTATGCGGGTGAGTGAGAAACAGAGTCGCACTACATTTACATTTGCGAATCGGGCTAGTAAGCGTAAGCAATGATGGATTCTGGTCCGTGCTCTTTTCAGCCATAAATTGATGATTGCGCGGCGCCAATGAGCGCGGGGATAATGGTAATATTACACAATTATGGCGATAACTACCTACTTAGCCCCCAACTCACTTTCCGGACATCTGTTTTGTTCATCAATTTTGTTTCCCTGATTGCAAAATTCCACGGAAATATTCAATTGCACAAGTCATTCCTAATCAATCAATTAATGTCCACGTTTCGTTACTCTAAGACCGAGGTTTGCAAATAGCGATGAACGGCGAGGCCACACCAGACAAAAACAGCGTTCCTGACTTTGCATCACGAACTACGGTTGTTGTCGTAGGGAGGATTTTAGCATCTCGATCCTCAATCAGCTTGACAATGTTATACGCTCCAGTACCCTGATCTTGTGACTCAGAATCCAGTCGTTTCTGAAGCATCAGAGCCGTGGCCGGAGCATTAACCGTGTATGGCTTTTCCACTGATTCCGGAACCTTCAACGGGACAGGGAAGGCAGCTACCAGGACATTCCCCTCCTCATCTACCGAAAGATTGTCCACGGTCATTTTCACGTCGATTTGATCAACTTTGGTGAGCGTTTCTCCAGAGAGCTTGTAGACGGCCACGAAGCCGCCTACGGAATGGGCAACATAGTACAGCCCATCGGCGCCTCGAACGATCCCATTAGGGAAATTCATATCTTGGACAGCGGCAAAATTGCATTTCCCAGTGTCAGACTGGCAGTGCACAAGACTCCCGCCGCCCGTGAAGATTTCCAAGTCTCGGAAGCGTCCAACCTTAGAGTTGTGGTCATTCGTTACTGCGAACCCTACCCCATCTTTATCCACGGTCACGCCATTAGGTGCAATGATGGCCGGGTCGAAGACTGTCTTGACATGTTCCAGCTGGTTTGACTTGGGGTTCAGATCGAATATTTCCACGGTTGAGTTGGCCCCCAGGCTTGGGTCGACAATGATCTCCCCAGTGGTTTGATTGACTGGCGGCTTGTGATTGATGATCCAAAACCGGAGACGGCCATTGACTCGTTTTGCATCAAATCCATGCAGATCCAAAGTGCTGGTGAAGCCTGCTGCGACCTCCACCTTTTCCAGGCCATATAAACCATCCGCCCCAGGCTGGTCAATGTTCAGCACGGCGATATGATCAGAACTGGCCCTGCCTGATACGTTGTACTTGTTGCCGCCGGGGCTCCACGCGCTACGCGACTCTGGAGTTGTGCAGGCAGCATACAGCTTTCGCGACTGGTGGTCAAGCCAGAGGTGTTCGCACGCTTGAAGGTCGGTGTGCCGAAGCCTCTCGCATGAGTAGTCAAAATCTTCAATTGGCAGAGCAGTGTTGCCAAGGCCGAACATCAGCGAAACGGTGTTATGGAGGTAGGTCTTGTAAAGCACGGACAGTGCGAGGATGAGCAGAGCCCAGCGGAAGAAAAAGTGAGCCACAGTGTCCTTGGGACCCTCCGTCTTGGGAGGCGTTGCTGGGACTTTGGAGCTCTTTTCTGAAGGCGCCATGACTGGGTAGTTGGTGGCTGTATCTGGTCCTTGAGGCAGCCTGCGAACATCACACCGCGATGTCATCGAGCAGCTCCTCTGCAAAATAAATAGTAGCCCCCCCTTAATTCCGAGCATCCGTCTTACTCGCACGTGCGCACATGTTGGAGGAGGATTTGAACGCTAGTTCCGACTAGGACTAGGCCAGTAAGCAGTCGGATTCGGTGAGAATGAGCGTTGCAACAAGCCCATCATGCAATCCAGATGGCCCACTGGTCCGAAGTGTACATGTAGTAGACTGTCCCAGGTTTATGCAACATGATAGGTACCAATTGGAAGGTCAGTGACATGGCATATCCTTTATAAGGGCTTCCCAAATGCCTCATAAGTCAACCAGTGCCGGAAAAACGATAGCGGCAAGTTATCCGAGTTGCGATCTTGAGCCACCTACGTAGGGAAATGCTGAGCAACTTACACCCTGGCTCAGAAGGCGAGAGCAGGGCATCAGCCAAAGCCAACACGAATAATTTTTCTTATTACAATTTATCTTCGTAAAGCCATTTTAGGAATTTCTCGACATAGATTTATGACTCGCAGTTGGTTTTGATATAATTTAGCATCAGATGAGACCATACATGTACGAAGGTGCCGGGCTCAATAAGGGTCTATGATTGTAAACAATAATAATAAGTACCCGGGCATAATTAAATGAAATCAAGTTAGTCCATTCCCTCCCCCTCCTCTTTCTTTCTTTTCGTCTTCTTTCTTTTCATTGAAAGCAAAAAGATCAAGCCACAAAAAAATCAAACACACTACTACTATCCGGTCTGGAATGTTATATTCTGGGGCCGACGTGATCAAACCCGATAGTGGAAAAAATAAAAACAAACTGATGTTTCACGCCGAAGCCTCTCCTCTACCAAATTATATGTCCCCCATAACGACTACATAAAAGGCCGGAGGACCTCTTGTGTATACACCCAGATTTTTTCCTGTGCTGTCTCTCTGAGGTGTCCGAGGACCTTCTCGTTCATACTGGCATCGCAGTATTGGTTCACCAAAAACAGCCCAGGACCATTCCCGCCTCGTGTATTCATCGCCCCCGGCAAATCTGCAGGGACACCCCGACCGCCATATAGAGCGCTTGTACTGGCAAATAGATGGCGTTGAGCCGATTCCTTGGGACTCAGTCCGATGATTTTGACCAAAGGCCCAACCAAGAGCCGCATAGCCCAATGCATCAGCGAATTTGGCGCCACGTCGGATGTCATGTTGTTCCCAGTATTGACCTGTCCTGGGAAGGTGTGGACGAATGTGACATCCGGTTCTTGTTCCGCAAATTTCTCCATGACTAGAGTGCTCATAGCAATAACTTGAATCTGCGTTCGGATGGCACCGTAGGCGCCCGGCTTCTTCAACTCCAAGTCGTCCACATCGATATCGGCCTTCTCCAAGCCGCCTCCTTTGATGCTGACAACTCGCCCGTTTGGAGAGGCCTTTAGGAGAGGAAGCAGGTGCGTTATGAAAGCCATTCTTGAGAAATGCTGGAGCGTAAAGGTGGGGTCAAGCCCTTCAGTTGTTTCCTTCCTGCCATTGAAGGGCAAGACCCCTGTTGACATGAACAAGAGATCGAGACTTGTCTCTTTAGATTGAATCTCGGTGCAAATTCGCTTGACATCTGCGAGAAGCGATACCTCTCCGGCAAGCCAGACAACCTCTGCACTGGGGTTGATTTGTTCGAGGGTAGCAATTTGGGTGTTGGCTCTCTCACTAGAGGATGGGCGACCGATGAGGTAAATTTTGGTTTCGACACCAGTTTCAACCAATTCAGAAATAGTATGTTGGCCTATGCCAGATGTACCACCGACAAAGACAGCAACTTTGGGTAAGTTAGCACCCTTGAGTTGCGAGTTGGATTGTTTGACAACACCCAGGGCGACCATGATGACTTGTTTTTTTACTTGTTTTTTTGGTTTGGGGCCAAGTAAGATAGTAATATGAGTCTAAGAAGATAATGACTAAATTTCTTATAATAAAAAATTAAGAGAGTTCAACATTGTAATATAGAAACTGTCTATTGTATCCCAACCCCACATCGAGTTCATCCTCCAAATGGGCGTTTGTTATCGATAAGAAGACGGCGGAACTCCGCCAGACACCAAAACCAATCACAGAGCTTCGATATTGGAAGCGTGGAGAATTTCACTGGGCTTCATTCCCGAATTGGCAACCGAGCTATCCTAATTGGCCCGGTCCTCATTAAACATGAGGTCTGTCGATGAACAAGAGTGCTTGCCTCTCAAATCAATATCTTGCTCTAGTCAATCCATATTTTGTTCGTTTGGAATTTACGATATGAAGTAGCACACCGATAATTGAGAACTTGTGGCACGCTTATGAATTTGTTCCTACATGTAACTTTCTAGTTTATGCCCGCCTCACCATGGTTCCAGCTAGAGAGACGAAGGCTTCGACTTCCTACTAAGAAACTTCCTCTGAGCATCCAAAGCGAGAATAAGTTGATGTGCTTCGCAAACCAAATTCATATTCCCGTCACACAGAGTGATATCCACCCCCATCCTACCGCCCTCCATCATCTTTGCTGCTGTTCTAGTAAAGACCCAGCGGAGCCCCTCTGCGGGAACTCGTCTTCTGAATTCAAGATTCAGAGTAACCGTCTGGCTGAATGTTGGAGCCTTCATAGCTTCCGCAATCGTGTTTGTCAGGGGTGCGGGGACACCTGGGTTTTCCTTGTCCCATTGCTCCATTTTCTCATAAAATGCATGTGCATTATACATGCCTTCACCTGTAAGAGAATCACCTACAGCTGGAATGAAATCGCTCAAGAGTCCAAAGTAAGTGGCATCCATAAGCTCTCCATCCCGGAAAGAATTCCATGCGTCATATACGCCGGCAGTAGGGAAGCCCCCGCGAGGGTTTAGGCATAAGGAGCGGCGGGTGAAAGGAAGCAGCTCCCCCGCGACTGTACAAGAAATCCAGTTGGGCTCTGGTTTATGGGCCTCAACAAGGGCAAAGTTGGGAATCGGTTTTGGTGGTGGATGCAGAGTCCAATCAGTGGGAGCTGATGGGCCGAGTACCTTATCAAAGTTGGTCGAGTTGGCAATGGCAATGGCGTTTGGGCGGCTTTTCCCAGGGGTCCCGCTGTCCTGGGATAGCTCCAATAGCAGAGTGCTTGTGCTGGAGCCGGTCCGAAGTGTCGTAATCGTGATTGTTGTATCCTTGACCTCACAAGCATGCAGAAACTCAATATGAAGGCTCAGAACATCAGGCTGATCTCGGGCCGCGAGCGTTGGATCTAATAAGAGATGCCTGCGCGCAGCATGCATGAGTACAGAGGCCAAGTGACCGCCATTGAGGGCTAACATGTGTGTTAGCGGTGAGCCCCTTTTTTCTCCAATGAGGTATGGCATGTAGGGGTTATACTTTTTCCGACGACCCAATCATTGTGCCAGGAAGCAGAATACTTGTTGGATGAGATCTGCTGTAGATTTATTTGCTTCTGTAGGATTTCGGTCATGGTTGAGGTGGTGCCAGTTTTGAACAGCGCTGGTTTACTGAAAACGAAACTTTTCTATGTTTGATGATGACAGTTCTATCTTTCAACAACCTTGCTTCAGATGACTGAGTTGGGGCCTTTTTTTGTCATCAACCCTTCATATGTAGCCTGAGCAACAGCTTACGTTCCCACTAAGGTGCCAAGCACAGGGCTATTCAGCAACTTTTTAATAGCGAAATCATGGATAACAAGTTTCCTTTCAAGTCTCTCAACGAGAGAGTGTTATTCAATTCACATATCTTTATCTCGTGTTATTATTCTCTGGTACTGGACGTGAATGTTCATGCGGGGTATAGTTGTTGGGCTATAGGGTAGGACAGGGATGCTGTTCGTGCCCAAAACACGGTCATGCGCTGACATATCACAGGAGGAGACATTCGCCGCCCCCTTTGTTACCCTTGCTAGCGCGACCTCTTGCATGATGAAGTGGGAGTCACAGAATGCCCAATCGCCTCAGAGGCCCGACCGCGAGGTCAGTGAGGCGGTAGTGGCTGGCTCTGTGCCAATCATGAGTCGACAAGCAGCAAACCGACGTGGCGCCTGTTCTTCCCCCGTCTCCCCATTCTCCCATTACTTGGACCTCCGCAGGAAAGATCCAGAACCTCTTTCATGCTCTTTCTGCAGCTTCTCAACCGCAATAATTCAAACGATCGCGTCTAAGTTCAAAACCGACCTCTGGCTGGGGAGAGATTCCCGAGTTTTCCGGCCGGCCACCTTCATTCATCCCTTGGTCCCCTCTCAATCGGACCCCGGTTTTTAGTAATCAGATCGCCCTGGCGGTGAACGATCAAGCTCTCGAACCAAGACAGCCCCTTCGGCTTCAAACTCTCATTCACAAATTATGGGCGTCAAGGAGGTTCTGCCCGTACTCCAGAAGAACAAGGTGGTGCGGGAGGCCGCCAAAAAGTTCGCGCAGGCCGCCACCCAAGCCGCTGCGGGCAGCCAGTCTCCCGTCGTCAAGCTGATCCAGGCCGGGATTGGGCTCTACAGCGTCGGCAGCAGCATCAGCAGGGGCGGCAATGTCGAGGAGAACCTGAACGCTCTGATCCCCAAGGTCGGCGATGTGGCCGGGGCGGTCATGGCGTTCGTCCCCTCCATGCAGGTCATGGGGAAGTGCGTCTGCGACAGCGCAAAGGTCTTCACGTCCTTCAGCTCCATAGCGACGGCGGTGGGCATCGGCGCCAACGTCATCGTGACCTACCAGGGCGTCCAGGCCCTCGAGCTGATCGGCGCCCGGCTCCAGGACATCTCGACACATCTCGCCGCACAGAACGCTCTGCGGGCGCAGAGGGATTTCCCGGGCTATGTGTATAAGATGATTCAGCAGCGGTTGGGCGAGACGATGGACGATGCGGCGTGCGATCACTGGTTCTTCCTCTACCACCCGGACAATGACTGGTATCCCGAGTTCTACCATCTCCTCGAGAAGAACCCCGTTGGGCCTCGCTTCTGCGGCTATACCAACCAGATTGATACCGCCTTCGTCTTCATGTTAGCGACAAGACGGCGCCAAGTGGAGAAGGAGAGGAGAGCACAGGAAGCAGGCAAGTCAGTACGGCCTGTGAGGATCCACCTCTTGATTCCAGCGTACCAGCCCATCCTCCTTGTCGAACCACTCCGAATCCCCAGAGAAATGGGTGACTTTGTCATGGAGGGTCGAATAAACTCGAACAAGGAATTCGTTTGGTTCAACTTGCCTCAGGAACAACGACACCACACCTTGGATATCGGCCTCTGGGTTCCCCCGCCCCAAAGCTGGGCCGACTGGGCACTGTCTAGTATGGGGCTCAAAGTCCCGCCGAGATTGATGCCACGAAGAGTTCTAGGCCAAAGGCAGAAACTGCGGCTAACTAGGGACGGAGAGATCGAACAGGTTCAGGGAGTTGATGGGAGCGAAGGCCCGTCTTCTGCTGTTGATATCTCTCCTGCAGGAGTAGATCGCCGTAGTCGTGCGACAGCGTTGGACAGGCGACCTAGGAAACAACGGCGTCGGGCACAGAGCGAGCAGCCCAAAGCTAAATGATGAATGGAAATGATTTCGTATGTTAGGGTTATGAATAATGGTCCGAGGCACACAATTGCCCACACAAGAATTTGACAGAATATTACTTGGTTATTATATAGCAGAATGCCTTCTCATCTCAAGATGCTTGTTCTTATTCCTCCGCGTGTGTAGTTGCTAACATGTGACGATAAAAAAAAATCACAGGCCATTCCAGGATTTAGGAAGAAAGCAAATGTAGTCGCTACTGTGGTCATACCTCAAGATATAGCCCCGTAACCTTCATGCGTAACTCTTCGGCGATTCTATGCCACATGTGAGATATTTTGATCTTTCATTATGGGTACGCTGACCCCTTCTGTCCGCCTCATGCGTTCTTGAAGCGCTAGAATGGTCGGATTAGTTCGCAGTCCTGAATAAATGGCAAGGAAGGCTCCCAGTTGCTTCTGGAGAACTACTTTCTCAACCATAGACCCTTTGATTCTTGTCTCGATGTAATGCTCATTTGTTAGCTTACTACGGAGCGAAAGTTCAAAGAACTGTCGCTCAAAGCAATTAGATAAGAGTCGAGAGATGTTCTGAGCGTCCGGGTGGTTCGAGTTGCCTGCTATCTTAGCGATGGCATTTTGGAGATATTTTCGGTCCTTCGCAAATTTCATGTTTTCCGGAACGGCTTTTTGCCAACCTGGTATGTCGGCAATGAAGAGAGGATGGTGGATGGCAGCTGGCATTGGGACGAACTGCGCCGTGTCCCAGTCGATTACTCTGTTGGCATGGGGCCTCAGTACATCAGCTCGAAACAGAAGAATCAGCCATAAACGTACCCGGATATCCCCTTATCATCCATCAAAACGTTCCAAGCGCTGAAATCGCCGTGCTTGATGGCTGCTCTTGGGAAGGAACCCTCTGGAACAATATCCTCTGCGGTTGCTCGTCGGTGGAGAAAAGTGATTAGGTCTCCCCAGCCTGGATCGACTTCCAGCGAACGAATAATCGCCAGGTCAACCTCTGACTGCAGCCATCTCCTATAGTCAACGGGACAAGCTTCACAAAAACTCATTAGTTCCTCCGTCACACAAAGAAGAGATTTACAAAGAAGAGATTTGAGAACTCACCACCCCTTGGCACAGGACAAGTCCACATTTCAAAGAGGAATACTGCCAAACTGTCAAGCAAATGATGCCTTCTCTTATCCGAAAGCTTATTGGAATCCCAATAATCAATTGGCTCTCCGCCGAGATACTGGAAAACAGAATATTGCTTCGATTGGCAAAGAAGTTTAGGAACCTGGAGCATCGGGCGCTTCTCTTTGAGATATTGAAGAATAGCCGCTCCTCGATCGCTCAGAGAAGCTGCGAATTCATTCTTGGCGATTCTTATACTCCACGTCTCGCCATTCGTAGGATCGTCGAGGAGCCAGACATCATGAGACGCGCCTGACATAGGGGAATGAGGTTGCGGGAAGTCCACGGCGAAAGCGTTTGAAAGCTCGCGGACAATGCCCCCCAACTCCGAGGAATCTGACATGAGTGCGGTTTATTGTGATGATCCTGTGCATCAACTTCTATGCGGTCGTCCTAAGGGGTTAGAAATAGGTTCTATTTCCAAGATTAATGACGACACCTGATTTGAATGTTGTTAGCTGGTGGGGGCGGTACGCTGCATAAATAACAATGCTGGACAGACAACCGAAGCTCCGCATGAATACATGTATGCCCATTAAAAATAAATCTGGGGAGTCAGACGGAATTTACCTCTGTCTTATGCCTATGACGCCATAACCTTTTAGTTGAGTTCACCAGACGTCGCTGATTGAGATAGTAACCAGAGAGACCCTGTCTTGGACGTTTGAAAACTAGCCAGGCAACACGGAAGAAATAATCGAGAGGAAACAAATGAGAACCTAATTGCCCTATCTGAGACGCGATACCCGAGTAATGTAGAGATGTTGTTGTATTGCTTCCATTTTATCCGTTCAGTCCTCTTGTTATATTCTTATTGCCCACTGGCGGCCATACCACTCTTGGAGCAAAGCTCGTTTGGTTATGTCTTATTTGCCTAATAGTACATTGACTTTAAAGACGCATAGTTTCGTGCCATGCTAGGTACAACTATGTTTTTGTTTTGGATCTAAGTCGCTTTGAAACTGAGAAATTCCGAAACACTCTTTGGCTCTGCCCAATCCGATTCTTCTGCTTTCAATTTCTCCATAGCCTTGATACAGTCATCTGTGGTATGAATGTCTGTTCTGTTCTTGGTCGTCCCGAGAATACCACGCCCGACAGAATAAGCCCCCGAATGCCATATCTCTCCTGAGAGTGTTATTTTCTCACTAGCAAGTGCCATCAGCACAGGAAGGTTTGACTCTCCAGTATATTTAGCCTTGATCCATTCGAGCTGCGCGGTGGGTATATCCCTCGACACTTCGGCCATCATGCGTGAGAAAGCAGCCGGTGCGACGGTATTTACCAATATGCCATGAGGAGCTCCCTCCAGTGCGAGACTTCTTGTAATACCAAGCATAGCCCCGCGGGCCATAACATAACCAGAGCTGTTCACCAACCCAAATATTGAGTCTGAAGTGAAGTTGACTACTCGTCCATAGCCTTGACGCTTCATGTGAGGCCAAGCATAATGGCAAAGCGCGTATGCACCAAGAGCGTTGACTTGAAATATCTTTTGAACAACGCCTGGACTTTGATTCTCGACTGCTCCGTACTCGATGATCCCGGCGTTGTTGATAATCACATCGACTCGTCCAAAGCTGGCTATCGCGGCATCAACAATCGCTTTCGCCTCGGTGCTGACATCATGTGTGTCTGAAATAGCGACCAGACCTTCTTCCTTGATTTTCTCAACCAGTTGTGTAACCTGGTCCGATGATGAGCCCTCTCCGGAGACAGAGCATCCGTAGTCGTTCGCAACAACGTTGGCTCCGGCTCTGGCCAGGGCCAAGCACAGGGGCGCCCCGATGCTCCCAGCTGCACCGGTAACAATAGCTGTGCGGTTATGGAATTCTTTTGGGTATCGTTGACTCATTTTCGTCGGGGAATTGATGCCCAATTTAATATTCTGATAAAGATTGCTGGATAGATGTGTGGTTGAAAGCGTCAAAGAAAGGTCTCGTTTTCTGGATGGACGAAGACCTATTTATACTGCATTACGGGCTTACTGTATCATGTGTCGATACAACACACCATGCGCGACTTGACATTGAACCGAGAGTCAAATGTCCCGGCTGGATAAGCCCTAACATGTCGATCTTCACCCCTTCCTTCATCAGACAGCCAGGTCATCAACCTATGAAGAGCCCATCCATACGAATTAACCCTTGCGGATAGCTCTATTGCTGACCCCTGATACTGGGGTCGATGGGCAAGGGGAGGCCTTCCCCAGCAATCAATGGCCTGGACTGAGCGTCCACAGAGGACCTACTCGCGACGGCGGGCGTCTTGGCCATACGCCCGCGTAGAGGGCTGGTCTCATTGACATCCTCCTCGATGGCGCTATAGTCTTGTTCGGGATACCAGTGGCCGCTGGGGTTTGTCTCTTCCAGAAAGATAATCCCCTTAACCATCTGATTCTATAAGTACTTATAGGCTTTAGTAATTCCTAAATATAATATACTGCTAATTAATAATGTAATTCTAAGTAGTTAGTAGGATACCTATAAATGGACTTGGAGAGGATTATAGCCTCACGCATTTGTTCCTAATATAAAGTTTCACTATGAAGGGTATAACTATAGCTGCGGAGAGGTGACAAGTTTAATACAGAAGAAGACTGGAATTTTGGCCCCCAGGGACTTCTCGTGACGTTCGTTGCATTCCAGAATCTGGCGCTTTAATTATTCAGGTTGCCAATCTCTTGCGAACCACCTCCGGCCGGGGTCTGAAGAATACGGCCGTGATATGAGGATTGTGGGGCAATCCAGAAGAAAAATCTCTTGCACTGGATTTCCCACTCATTGAAAACCGCCCTGAGGTAATTTGGCGCCATACTAGTCCTTCAGGCGAGCTATGAAGAGGGAAAGCCGGAGTAATCCAAGTAGCTGAGGGAAACCATTTTAGGCCACGCAACGCCGCTGACACAGCCGAAAGTTAAAAAGACAGCAGGCATCCCATCCCAGGCTTAACAAGCGGATCTCTTATCTCGGCCGTGCTTAGTCACTCTAATCAGCGTTGCCCACGTGTGCTTACTTGCTGTGACTTGAGACAGCTATATATTTGAGTTTGAGCCGTAGAATTTCGCAGAGGATTCATGCTGACTTTCACAATCATCACTAAAATCGCGGGTTCGAACAAAGGGAAAAGACCTGTCTACACTATGCCGATCCCTACCATAAGCTTCGCTCGTAAGTTCCAAACTGCCACCCTGTTTTAAAGCTCAGAATTTATCAATTGATATGTTATATCGGCCAGCAATCTTTGAAAAGGATGATGCCTCCAGAGCCCGAGTAGTGACTCAGGTTCGAGACGCTTGTCTAAAATACGGCTTCTTTCAACTTGTCGACCATGGAGTTCCGCAGGACTTGTTTGACGAAATGATCAGGCAAAGCGCGAGCTTCTTCAGTCTCCCAGAAGATGTGAAGGAAAGGTATAGCAAAGGTCGGTTTCTGATGCTAAAAGAGAAATGTTCGGCTGCTCGCTGACAACTTGTCTACAATGACAGACCAAGACAAGTTTCAAAGGGGATATGAAAGACTTCGCGCACAAAACTTCGAGAAAAGAACGGCCGGAGATTTGAAAGAAGGTTACTACTTTGGAGCAGACCTTCCCTTGGACCACCCAAGAGTTGTGGCGGGGAAGTTTAACATGGGCCCTAACAAGTATCCGAAGGAGGTTGCGGATCCTGTGAAATTCAAGGAGACCATGGATGCATACTATTCCACCATGCTTTCTCTATCCAAGACCATTCTCCAGGTTTTATGCGAGACAATGGAGATCTCCAACGAATGGATGTCAGAGTTTCTGGATATCCCTATAGCCACACTTCGATTGCTACATTACCCGCCGCAGGCTCCTGATGCATCGGAATTTGAACGAGGTATGTATATATTGATTGGATTATGCACCGAAACTGTGACTCAATTGCCATTCACAGGTATCGGGCAGCACACTGACTTTGGTGCTGTAACCATACTTTTACAAGATGAGGTAGGTGGCTTGCAAGTCTGGGACAGGGACGCCTCGGCCTGGATTGATGCTACCCCTCAGCGAGGGGCATTGGTCATAAATCTGGGTAATTTGATGATGAGATGGACTAATGATCGCTATCTATCCAATTTGCACCGGGTGATCAACAAGTCTGGAAAACAGCGATACAGCGTCCCATTTTTTCTTGCTGGGAACCCTGACTTCCTCGTCAAGTGTTTTCCGAAGTGTGCAGATGAGATTGAAGGTCCAAAATACCCTCCTGTTACGGTTCAGCGATGGATGCAGGGGCGATACGCGGATACATACAACACATCGCAGGATAAGGCCCTTGGAGAACTCTCCCAGAACGAAGCTAAAGCTGGAATGGCCTAGGTCTCGGCCACACACATGATATTGGTGGTCTAACTCTTTGAGACTGAATTTCGGTTTGAGGGAAAGAGAGTAATATAGATTCCTTCTTCTTATATCTGCCCCTTGACGGTGCCCTATCTTAGTGTAGGTAGTTGAAATTATTTGCACAGAATTCGTAATTCCTCGACCACCAGCAACGTGAGAGAATATGCTTCAGGCCGAACTCAGTGCAGACCTTCTCTAATTCAGCCACTATTAGGTACTGCAACCCTGCTCCTGCTGATAGCTGATATCAAAATCATTGGAACGCTCAGATGTTCTCATCAGAAACCCTCTTCGTAGACACCTCAGTGACATCTTTTGCACCCGAATCCCTACCGTCTGATGCTGCGAGAGCTTCAAGCGATCCGGCTGATGGCTTCATGTTACGCCTTTCTTTCCAAGTTAATCCATCGGTGTCAAATATGACCGCAATTTCTTCGAGTGTGAATCCCTTGGTTTCAACAAAGAAATACCAGACGACAAGTAGCTGGTCACATGTGTTAGTAGAAATACTGTTGTATGCTCAAAAGATCTTGAGTTCCACTTTACCTCAAGGAATGTATAAACAATGTATGCAATATAGTACTTCCATCCGGCATTTTGTAGACCGATGGGGTTAACAAACGTGCCAAAGAACCCAAACGCGTGCATCACTCCCGTCTGAAGAGTAACACCACGCGCTCTGATGTCATATGACAAGGTCTCGGCGGGATATGCCCAGAGAGGTGTCCAACCAATATCATAGGCACCATTGCTGAGGAAAATAGAAACCAGAACACCGGTGGCGTATCCGGACCCGCCTCTCGTCGTAAAGACTAGAAATAGTATTAGCTACTATTAATACATATCATACAGTCAGTATACAGTCCTGGCTTACGGGCAGCAAAGGTTGTCCAGAGGATAAATGCGACAAACATTCCAGCTGTTGAGGCAATGAATAGCTTTCGTCTGCCGACCTTTTCGACAAATAGAGAGGCTATAGTAGCGAGAACGAAGTTGTATATCGAAAGGCAACCGTTGATCGTGACTTGGGTTGTCGTATCCGTGATACCAATGCTGACAAGTACGGCGTGCAAGTAGTACTGAACGAGACCATTACCAGAGATCTAGTAAAACAAGAGTCAGTAAGCGACAAGAAATGGAATCGGCATAGATTCACTTACTTCAATGAAAAGGCCAGCGAAGAAGACGATAATAAGACGGCGTCTGTTGCCGGCGGTGCGGACCAAGTCGAGCCAACCAGTCTTCTCTTTGACCGAGGCATCGCTTTCAATACTCTCCTTGATCTCACGATACTCTAGCTCAACAAAAGAGTTCCTTTCGTCCCCGTTGGCGTGATGCTTGACGAGAATATCTCTAGCTTGCTTGCCACGGCCTTTGGAGATAAGCCAACGAGGGCTCTCGGGAACAAACCAGATCAGCAGGAGCTGCAAGAGAGCCGGGGCAGCCTGGAGGAGGCTGGGAATTCTCCATGACCACGCATTGTCAATTTTATGGGTTCCATACGTAACCCAAGCAGCGATGATAGCACCAATGTACCAGGAAGTTGGAAAGTATGAGATGATGGCACCTCGATGCTTAGGAAGAGCAAGCTCGGCAAGAAGAAGCGGCGCACCCACCACCGTGAACGCGAGACCGAAGCCAATCAAGAAGCGAGAGATGGCGAATTGCGCGAGATGGTGAGATGAGGCCTGGAGGATGGCACCGACGATAGTCCAGCTTGCGCCAAAAAAGATGGAAATGCGGCGGCCGAATTTGTCCACAACTGGGGTAATCAATGGCAGGGCCAGCATAGCCCCCACCGTTTGAATAGAATTTAAGAGGCCCAGCACCGGACCTTGGGGATAATTGAATTCTGTTTTCGTCAGTTCGTAAGACTTTGGATAGGGGGCGGTTATGTTTGTATACGGGATTGCCAAGATGGCAGAATTTGGAGCCCATTCATGATCATGCCATCGAAGCCCTGATAGGAGCTGCTCAAAATGACAATGGGGAGCCATAGATACAAGGCTCTCAGGCCTTTGTCGTGTATCCACGACGGTAGAAAAGTTTTCGACATCTTGAATAGTTCTTTGACGTATTGGTGGATTCGAAGGCAGAAACAAGTGGTCAGTTGCTGATGGTTCAATCAAGGGATATCATGGCTGTTTCGAAGGTTGGGAGAGTATTTAATGTCCAAACTCATCTTTTAACTCAGCTATCTTCCCATGAGAAGTCTAAGGCTAAGTCTCTCATGAGACCGTATCAAATGGGAAAGAGGCTTTTAGTTCAGCACGCCTTCTACATGGTTTCTTGCATTGTCAACTATTCAAATGGTCAGATCCAAGGCTAGAGTCTATTTCAACCTAGTTACAGTTAGACAATGGGCAACTATTCATCCCTAATTGAAGGACATGATTTAGCGCACGGAGCTGAGTTGTTCAAAAGCCATCTACCGGAGTTGCATGGTCATCGTGCATAGAGGAGTGGGGCAGATAGCAACGGAACTCCGTGAACAATCCAGACCAAAAGATTGTATAATATAATTCTCCAGGCATTACTTAGGCTTTTTGGACAAAGTATAGTTAAACTAGTAATTTGTTTTATCGGAGTTGCAGCATGGGTTAGCCTATTCGGAGTTTCTTGTACCGCTTGCATCTGTCCTCGGAAGATTTCAATTGCAACTCCACACTTTCTATGAGAGCCCAACCACGTCTGGGTGGTTATCTCCGCAGTTGGATTCTCGTGTGCTTTCCATTTAACGGATGGTGTACCAGATACAATATTGTTCCTTCCAACGTACCTGCGGACCACAATTCAATGAGCTCGTCCATGACAACTTCACTCCCCTAGATCAATACACTTTCTCTACACTTTCCCCATCATGCCATCTGCCACGCAAGAGCCGTACTCTCTACCCGGACATGAAAGCTTGACTTTGGGGTACAAGATTTCGACTGAATCTAATTTCGAGGCTGCTGTCATGAACAATATGCAAGAACCCAAACTGGATCCAAGGTGTCACCCAAGCCCCGGGATATACCGTGCTCGAGAGCTTGTCAAAATTACCGCACCATTACTTGATTCCATTCTTCAAGGACTGGGGAGTGATGACAGTACAGAGTTGTCGCCTCAAAAGGTTTTAATCGATGGATTGGCTGCAAGCTTAGCAGTCTCCGGACGAGAATCGACACTACCTCTGTCTTATGGCAGAAGTGACACCTCCAGGAGAGAAATCTCAGAGCAAGCCCAGAAGATAGGAGACGCTCTCGTGGGATATGCAAGAGAGTCCATCCGATCTGACAGTTCGAAACAGACGCCTATAAAGCTTTATAGCCAATGTGAGGGTCATTTGTGGACCCAGGAAGTCGCCGGTCTCTTGCTTGGCCCTCGAAGCAATGCACAACTGATGCAGCTTTACAATGAATGGCTACACCGGATCATACTTCTGCGTGATGCTTTATTGCCGTTTGAAAACTTCAGCAAAGTTCCTTTAGTAATCCCGCCAACAAGCAAACATGGTTTAAGGGACTTTGAGGAACCCCGCAAGGAGTTCCTCCTCCAATGCTTGACAGGAAGAATCTCACAAGCCGCCATCGTCGACGTTGCAAAGGTCTTCACTGCACGGAATCTAGCATCTGGTGGGTACGGCATTCAGTATTCCCAAGGTCTGATTCTGCCAGCGTTCCTGTCATCTTCATCGTCCATCCATCTCCTCCGGCATCACCCCGCCCGTCTGGATGACTCTCAAGTCGATATACTATTCGATTACGAACATCCAGTCTACTTCGATGCTGAAAGAAGCGACCTACCAAAAACGAACAACAGCCTACCCCCTGGTCACTGGCCACCTGCATCTCTCCTCGCTCTTAACCCACTGGTGACAAAATCATCATTTGGCGTCCACAAGGCAAATGATTCATCCAGGCGAATTTTGAAGCTTGGAATTTCTGTTGATTCCTCTCATTCCTTCGCCATCGATATCGGTCAGATTGCCAGAGGCCACAGGTACGCTTACAGATGCAACTCCGGCGAGGAGAAGAAGAGGCTATTTCAATCAGAAGAGGTAGAAGAACCCATATCACAAATAAACAAACGGAATGGCAGCAAGATCAATTTGCTTCATGTCTACGATACTGCTAAGATTCTTGGCCTTCCCGGGTTTGTTACCACTCACGGGGAAAGCCGTTCAGATGATCTGCATCTTTTCATGGCAAAGGACCCTCTGATCCAGATGGCACTCCTTGGCAAGCTTTACCCCGAGAATGTAATATTAATAGATGAGGATGATGACCCTGATAAAGCGCTAAAGGTTGGGAAGGGGTTTGGGGGTCGGCTAGTCGTCATCCAAAGCAAGCGGAGGAAATGCTCAGAATAGGATTCGATCATCGTTCACCGGTAGTCTCTGAGTAGTATTCAAACCAACTGCAAAGACGAAAGCAAGTTCAAGATATTGAGACTCTCTATAAAGGTTAGAGCCAGGATTTCTGGTTCCCATAATTTGATCGAGATAAATCTACCACCATCCGCGAGTATTGATCAGGGTCTGTAGCATATGAGTACCCAGCTATTTCGCCAAGACTTAGGCCCTCGATCGCTGTGCCAATTTCTAGCTTCTCTCTTGCGGCTGCTTTGACGCTCATTGATAGTTTCTTGGAGGTCCATTCGTTGGCTGTCTTGGCTCTCCATATGTCAATAGCTGCGGGCAGAGGTGATTGAAAGACAAGTTCATCGTCTAGAGATTCGAATAAACGAGGGTCCTGCCTCCCAACCCTGCATGATAAGGAGTTGATACTATTAACAAGCAAGATTGTGCGACGAATCGTCTCTGAAAGAGCCCATGATTCCCATGTTTCTTGCGGAGAACAGAGAATTTTGGTGGTCTGAGTCCGCGCCAAGTATCTCGTCATCTAGAAAATATCGTGAGCTTCTGGGTAAGCCTCTATGCAAAACATTCATTTCGTATCACCTTTAGTAGCCAGGGCTGTTGCAGCTGTGCCTGCAAGACCTGTTCGGGGCTTTTCCCAAAGAAGCCAATAATTTGGTAGACACACATGGCGTGCACAGAGGCGAGTACCCAGATATCAGGTTTCAAGCAAATATTTGGCTGCCTTCGTTAGCAAGATTCTCGGTCACACGTTATGAGAATTATGTCAACATACAAAATCTTTGATCAATTTCTCGCGTTCTTGGTTGATCATTGAATATGCAAACTTCTCACTGCTGCGCATTGCGGCATTATACGAGCCTAAACAGCAGAATGCTATTGCCAAAGGCGCGGTGACCTCTCCTTCGGAACAACGGTAAACACTTGGATGAACAAAAGGCGGGTATGTTCCAGCCTTGAGCATCATCTGAGGGAATTCGTAGATATATTCCATCCAGTTCTCGTCATTTCCCAAGTCTTCAAAATGCCCGGTAACAAAGATTCCAGCAGAAGAATCGGGACCCGGCAGCCTACTGAGGGCAAGATTCGGCCTACCTGGCTCCTCAATTTCTGTTTCCGCTCTCAAAGCTGTGCTTATTTCCTCTTCAATATCAGGAAGTTCGTCCCAATTCAAGGGGGGATACCAGGTGAAGCTCTCAAATCGAGAATCACCAGTCGTTTGGCTCTGTTGGGGTAAACCGCCAGTCGACGGTATCCCGAAAGATTCCAGCAAGTTTATTCCAGAACCGCTGTGTCCTTTACTCACACCCGGATGGGAGACAAGATATAAATTCTCTTCAGCAATTCCGGAAACGGCTTCTAGGGGGTCTTCGATCCATTGCAGATTCTCGGTAGGTTGAAAAGCGACACCATTTGTGTCCTCATAACCCATGTCTTCAACCTGGTGAGAGTCTATGCCTGATTCGAGGGTTCGAGTAGTATTCAATCCACCATGATGTTCCACCTGATTAAGAGTCAAGATAGGCTGAGTCGAGTTAATGGCATATTCACAGTTGATGCCTCTTGATTTACAGCGAGAACAACAAGGTTGCACTTGGTCGCAGCCGACTTTAGCCTTGACACAGGCTCCGCAGGATTTTTGCTTTCTTTTTCGTGGCGTCGTAGCAGCTCGCTCGCACCTTCGACGATGTCTTTCTCGAAGGTCCCCTAGTTCATTCTTAGCTCAATTCGCATAAAAGGATAGCAAATGAAGCTAAGATTCACTTCGACTAAAGCACTTGCCACATAGGCCGCAATGGTACTCCATGTTTTCGTCTGCTGTTGACATTCTGCTAATGCTGTGTCGCGGAGAGTCATCGAGCTCTTTGTCAGCGGTTGTGTCATTACCGGAAACCTATTAATGGACATCTTAGCTTCTTATAGGTAGTCAATCTAGACCACCTTCTTCGTGATCGCGTCATTGCCCATCAATCTTGCATCTTTGCGCCACCAATTAGCCGGCCAATTATGTGTTAGCTTCTTTACCAAGAGTGAAAACACCGATATGTGAGAGCCATTTGTAATATTAGAAACTACATGTATACGCATATCAAGAAAATATCAATCCACTTGTACCAGCAGGCTATTAAGCCTACACTGCCAAACTTGATATTGATTAGTAGGTAAACGGCAATAGAGCGCAGGTGCCCCTGGGGTTATTCGCAGTCGATTACGAGCAAACGAAAGTTGTGTTCACTCATAAATCTTCTGCCAGCGTGAATCCCTTGACGAAAAATTGATTCGTTGTTCTTCTACGTAGCGACACTCGCAATCTGGATCGCGTGAATGATATCTTTTGTGCCGATCAATAAACATCCATGTTCACCGTATCTAGAGTTTGCCTCAAACTCTCAAGCCGAAGCCGCTAATCAGTTGTTTTCTTAATATAGTTACCGAGGTTCAAGCCTCCTGCTCCCTCGCTTCTTCAATATTAAGAAGAAGAGAAACTCAAGAAGGCATTGTATAATTAATATGTTTGCCCGCTAATATTATCAAACTAGAATCCCATAGCTTTCTCCACGGCCTTGAACAACTGCTCGACGTCCTCTCCAACCTTATCCCGCAGCCAGATCTCTGCCTTATCGGCCAGCATATCCCACAACTCCTTATCCGCTGCTAATTTCTGCTTTAGGAACGTAACTGCGCAAGCTGTCGCTATGATTATCTCCGCATCTGGATAACAGCCTACAGAACTGAGGGAAGCTAACTCAACGTTATCTTTGATATCAAAGCCAAGAATAGCTTTTAGCTCTTGAGACCATTCCCAGTTACCAGAAAATTGCTGTAGGGAGATAAGGGTCTGGAACGGGGTGGGTGGGTGTAGGTTCTCCTCTTGTTTCTGATCGCTTAAAATCGAACCACCATCAATCCGGGCAAGACGCTCCCTGTTCATCCTAGAGGCATCATCTACTGCATCTGACTTTTGTGTTAGCCGGTCAATCATGGAATTTTGTGTATTGACATCATTCCGGGCATCAAGCCGGGCATCACGCCTCCTCCTCCTGCTATCATCCCGCGAGCGCTCGATCCCCATAGTCGGCACTCGCCGCTTCTCAAGAAGACGGTCCATAGCGCCCTAAATATCGTCAACGTCAGCACGCATGTAAAAGTTTACAAAGTCGAGTTCATATTGCCAATGGGCTTTCTTGTTCGGGGGTTTCGTCCTTACCTGAGCCGGTCCCGCTTGCCGCGGTTCATGAAAGCCGTCGTCCACGACGACGGGCCACTCAGTCCCTTCATCAACGGCAACGAAGGAGGTCCATTTGCCTGCAACCTGGAACTGGATCCCGATGCGTACTGCTTCTCGCTCCACCATGTCCGAGAATCGCCCGACGTGTTTGGCTCTCAAGAGCTCGCCCTCGGCGTTTTTCGCGTTTGCTAGCCAGCCACGACCTTCCTCAAGCTCTTTCATCTCTCGACGGGCGGCCAGCTGGTGGATCGTAGTAGATGGCTCGGTGAGATGTACAATGGGGAATTCGACCTCCAGGGGACCGTGCGAACATGTACCTTTGAGAACCACTGACTTTGGCTTTCTTTCGGTTGGAGATGTTGGCAAAAGAACGTAGATTGTTGTTCTGCTGAAGGGATAAAGAGGAGGAATCTCCGTCGGAGTCTGGATATAGGCGGGGACATCGATGGGTGGTAGATGGTCATACTTGGTGTCAGCCGCGGCCGGGCCCCGGTCACCACTCGAATCTTCGCTCTCTAGGGTCTTACTGTAAAGCGATATGACTGGCTTCACCTTTTCTTGCTCCTCTAGGGCCGGGCTTTTGGGCGAGTCCATAACCTTCTCAACGACAACAAAGTCGTGCTCTGGAGGAGCGCTAGTATCTTCATATGTTACCTCAAGGCTATAGTCAGACACTTGAGGAAAAAGCGCCGCCTTGAGCATCCTGATAACTTTCTTGTCCATTTTTTCTGCGTCGAGGACAGCCTGCGCGAAGCCTTTCCCCGCTTGAGCAACTCCTTCTATTAATGATGTGCTAGCTCCAGATCCGATACCAAGGGTGAAGATACGAGCGTTAGCATCAGGTTTCCCGATATTAATATTGATGAGGTTGAATAGCTGCTCTTGGTGTAATATCTGGCCATCCGTTAAAAGGAAAACGGCCAGGCTCATATCCCTATATCGCTGCTCAAAAACAGCCTCAATCGGCTGATACATCTCGGTGCCGCCATAATTGGCGCTGAAACCCTGGACATGCGTAACCGCCTGACTGAGTGTGTCTTGGTTATATGTGCAAGACCTTGGCCATAGAAAGTCAAAGTTACTGCCGAAGCTGCAAATATTGAATTTCACGCCGAGTGGTAATGATTTCAAGAAAATGTTGAGCGCGGCAACAAGAGCAGGGACTTTGCCTCCCATGCTGCCACTGCGGTCACACATGAACACAATTTCAGGCTTTTCGGCGGGCACGTCGAACTTCGGCACGAGCGTAACCATCAAGGCGCGTTGGTTAGGTATAGAGGCATGTGTTTCCATAAAAGCGGCAGGCTCGCCGATATTGGTTGCTACTACCTCGAAGACACAGTCTTTCTCTATGAATCCTGTCGATGGAGTCGACAGTACAGCAGAAGCTCGACTCGGAGAAGGCTGCGACCCCTTATCAGTGGAGAGCGTGCCAATATTAACAGAAATCGGATAGTTAGGTGACTGGACAGTGGTTATTGCAGATCCCGGAGGCATCTCCGCATCTAGAGTAATAGAAAGGCCCTCTTCTTTGACAGCAGACCCTGTGCCTTCAGAAGCTCCTTGGTTTCCATAGCGTGGTGCGATATATTTCGGAATGGTAAGTCGCACTCCATTGATTTCCGCATCATGCTTCAGCTCGCTGAGATAAACGATCTCGACAATGATGGTCTCTCCAGCCGGAATATTGCCGATACTAGCTCTCCAGACATCTGATGTATTGAGAGATTGCTGGATAAGAGCAGCAGTCTTTCCTTTACTCTTAGCCTCCAAGTAGTCGGACTTGGCCTGCTCGCGCTCCTTGATAATACCGTTGATAGTGCGGTTGGCGAGAAGGCAGGTAAAGGCAATGATAGAAACTCCGCCGAACAGCGGGAAGACGTATTCAATACTGTCCATTGGCTCATCCTTTGGATTAGCAAAGGTTTGAGTGAGAGTTGATCGAGAAACGGTGTCGATGAGATGAATATGAAGATCGGTCTTAAGTCGGGGGAGATAGGCCAGATCGCTGCCTGCCATATAGAGACAACCTGAACGGGGCGGCATGGTGTCCTATTAGTACCGGTTCAAGTTACTTATTCTAGTATGCGTGATAATGAATACTAAGGTGAATGATATGTAAGTTAATGAATGATATGGAAAGGTGAGGATGAGCGTTTAGTATGTTGTATTTTATAGAGAGGCGTCCAATAACCCTGCAACCGGTGCGGCGCAGCAAATACAGAGGAACCTGAGTTATTCCAATGGCATATAGTTTAGCGCAATATTTCAGTGTAACCAAATGTAGGCAGCCGTCATCCGAGTGAAGTCACCCTCGAAGGATCCAAGTCGCTCATTGGTCCATGACGGTGGCGATGCCGAAGCGTCGAAAATGTTGTCTGACCAGAGCATCAACAGAAGCCGTTCATTAGCATTAGACGGTGACCAGTCTGGTGCCTAATCAAGCAACCCGATTGACACACCAGATCGGAAACCATGTTGACAGAGATTTCCTTTCTCAGACTTAGATCATGGATGGTATTGAATCCTAGCCGATGCCATCTGAGGGGATGAGCAATCCTCAAGCTTACAGAGAATAGAGTAGCTTGGAGAGCGCTGGACTTAGTGGCCGTAGCACTGAAGGGACGTCTAGCTGGTAGTATTTCAAGGGGGATATGATCGTACTTGACCCATGAAACTAATAAAGCTTAAAGGTATAAACACCCAGAGAGAACAAGAAAGTTTTCCAAAGTTTATTTTTTAACTATCTTATACTCTCAAAAGTCTACTCAAACCCAAAAAAAAAAAATACCTTATTGTTATAAGTCTCCTCCCTTCCCCTAACGCCAAAGATTCTCTTCCTCACATTCACCGCTGCGGTTACTTCGCTACTGCTTTAATCGCTAATGTTGATAATCACCCTCAAACAACGACAATACCACAGCAATACCACAGCAATAACAGCAACAATAATAACAACGACAACATGATGGCATCCTGCCTCGCGTTGGATAGTACTGACGAGACAGTTTCTTCTCTCCAAGAGGACATCCGGCTTACAAACGCTCTAGTACAGCAGCTAGGTGACGCACAAGATGCCGATCATCAGGACGATGTCTCTGCCTCGGCGTTGTGCCATTTACTGTCCCTACGAGCTGAATGTACTACTACATCTTCATGTCAAAGGAATAGCCAAGAAATGAAAGTCCCATTTAGAAAAGTTGGATTCGGACAATGTGGAATTATTTACGCGCAGTCTAGCAGGGGCTATGTACTAAAGCTGGCAAGAAAACACTTCGAAGATTCCTTGCTGGGAGACCTTCGAGCGCATCTCCGCGTCTACGAAGCCCTGGCTGACTTTCCAACCGATTGTCGAATCCCATCCGTCTACAAATATATCACGGCATCTAATTCATCGTGGTGGAAAGCAAACTCCCATTTCTTTACGACTCAGGATGAGCTTGAACTGCCAACCATGGCACTGGCCACTCAATACATCTTGCCACTGCCAAAAGTCGTTCGAGCGGCGTTAATTGATCTCTACTGCCCCGAGGAGCACAAGGCTGCAGTGACGGAAAATCCATCAAACCAAGACTGCCTTGCTCGTATTTACCTGGGCCGAAGTCGTTTACCCAACGCACCCAAGTCTCCCAACTTTACGCTCCGAAATTTCAATCTTCATCTTGATCAGATGATGGAGCTGAAACTGCCCATCTTGGATTATTCCAGGGCCATTGGAGAAGCACTAGCCGTTATCCACTGGCGTGCAAATATCGATGCATATGATATCGAATTTGTTCTTGGCAGTGAAGCGGAAGCAATCCATCATCCAGAACCGGCCACCGTACCTCAAGTTCGAATGAAGGCAGAGGAAGTGGAATCAATGCCTACACATACAAACATTGATGAGATTGTATCCGCCAATTTCAAGCAACGGCCAACGAGGCTCTGGGTTTTGGACTTCAACCTGTGTTCAAGATGGGATATGGCGCAGGTTTTCTCATCTGGCGGCGAAGATAAGCTTGTTGAGCACCTGGCCCAAGCATTCCTTGAAAATGACCCGTACTATCCAAGGCCAATATTAAGTTCGGGAACAAATGGCACAGGCGTGGACCAGGTCCGAATTCAGCTTTGGAAGGTTTTCAGTTCAGCTTATTTGAATAAATCAAAAGCTGTGCTGGCCGGCTCAACTATAAAGGGAGATCAGAAAAAACGCCTTTTAGAGCTGCCACAGAGTTTCATTGCTCGTTGCATCGTCGGCGCCGAACTTGGATAATTAGCATGGTGTCGATGAGTTGTGTGTTATTGTGTTGGATATTGGGTCTGGGATCTTTCATGGCTGTTTTGAAATATATGCTCGGTCATCTTCGATTAAATGTGATGTGCATTAAAGAAGAGGCTTCGGCCAACCCAAACAGCTGGAAGGGATTGAACATTCCGGGGCCATGTGCGGCATGGCAACCCAACACGCGATGACCTGTTCTATCGCAAGCTCCATACGAGCCTTCACCAAGGGAACATTAGCCCGCGTGTATTCTGGCACATTAATTCAAACCAGTTTTAGATTTTCTAAATAAGTGCAACCTATGTGTGAACAATAGGTGGCATTACTTAATTAATGTGGAAGACAAATGTGAAATAAGGCTACACAATATTCACACAGTAAAACTACTTGTCAATCGCGGCAACACTTTAACTTCTTGTAGAATCCTCTACCTAGCGCAAAATATAATTCCCCTATTCGTTGCGATGCAATATCTTGAAAAGGGTTATCTGCACTGCAGAGTCATCTCGCATCTTTCCCTTGGGAGAAGCGAGAATGACTACACCCTTGATGAGGGCCTGTGCTTCATGCATGAGGACGAATTCATCCAAGCAAGACCAACGACTAGCTAACTAGCTTCAGGGGGAACATGTCGCCATCGAAATGATGGGCTCAGATAAGGACTTGAAGATCTGCCAAGAGTGTAGGGACGAGCCACAGCTGACAATGGATTCTCTCACTCTCGAGGTTCTCAATAAAGAAGGTGCCTCACGCGCGGTGAGGATCAGCTATTTACGGACACGGCCGGCAGACGGGTTGTAGGAGTAATTGCACTTAAGCTTCTCACGAAGGGTATTCCGGACGTTGACGGCTGGCATGGTAGACTGCATCCCCACGTCACACTACGAGCAAGCACTTGGGAGCTAATGATTCTCACAGGGTGAGAAGGTGATAGATCACAACAGCCCCTGATTTGAGTCCCTACGCTACGCAGGGCACTATCGTCTCGATAGTTTGCTTGGCATTCTAGATTCTAGATTCGCTGATCATTACTCATGGGCCCTAGAGACAATCAACCCAGGCTGATTGATGCAGGGGCGCTTGAGAGGTCAAACTCCGTCCACGACAGATACCAAGCACATGGGACGAAACTACATGCGCCAGGGGGAAACCTACCGCGTTAGGAGCAAATTAATGGATGAAGCTGTAAGATAGCGAGACGATCTGGCCCAATTTGAGTTTGTTAGACCCAACGCATGAAGAATGGTTGAAAGAAGATGTCAGCATGTCGTGCCAAGTCTACCCGCATTTGTTCTAGTATTGTAGGGATTCTCGCTTTAGACCACGCTTGGTGGAGCAGTCGAAAAGGGGGACCCAAGCGAGAATTCTGCGTGTATGTAGGTTGCTGCGAGCTGTTTGCTGATCTTACAATTAGCAAACGCTCCAAGATGGACCCGCGCGCCTGGCCCCAATACTAGTGAACGCCTCGGGACGCGTTAGGCCCGCCCAAATGCCGGCTCTTCCATCCGTCAGGAGGTGATAAGAGCAGTGAGATGGGCGGCTTGGCTGAATTCGTAACCCTGGCCGGAGCTTGCGTCAGCTAATGGCCACTGGCGTGAGATGTCAGCGTCCTGAAGCACTTAGGGGGATGTAGTATCCATCCACCGAAGCCAATAGCGTGAGGCCTCGCTCTTGAGACTGACGCCGAGAAAGAAGCAAAGAAAAGGACAAACGGAAGGGGAAAGAAAACGCCCAAAACATGGCTGAAGTGCCAAGACGCGGTTCGAGACTCGCGGTGTGACAACTCGGCCCATGGAGCCTATTCTTACCGAGATACTCCAGCCAACATAACAGATGGACCTTTGGTTAATTAAAACTCTTAGCAGAAGCCCTATTCGGGTCCACAGGGCTGGGCGTCACACAGATCTTTGGTTGATTCTGACGGGCAGAGCAAAATTAGTTCCACCGGCTCCATCAGCTGAGAATAGAGCAAATGTAATTGGTCTGTCACTGAAATGAGTGCCCCCTGTCATCGCTCGGCGCCGAGACCCCAACGATCGTCACCGTTGTGCTGTTGTTCAAGACACACGCCTTCATGAGACACTGAGATCAGCCAGGAGTCGCCAGAAGGATCGGGACAGTTGCACCACAGTATCCCTTCCCAGGCAGACCGCCTCCTTTGTCTCTTGAAAGCGGTGGCAGAGAAGCGAGAATATGACAATCAGACTGATCTGACTGAGGTATTTCTACTGTACGGACATGCGTACGTACCACCCGTCACGTAGATCCACGTCTCCCTCCCCCAATACGCCATCTATATACCGTAAATCCCTTGTTATTATTTCTTCCAAGGTCCCTATCTACTGGGTACGTACACGTGGATCAATATCGACCTACCCCTGCTCATGGGCACCTGTCAGGCATTTGTAGCGCCCAAGCCAATCTGAGTCAGCTCAAGGAGGATGCATACGTCGCAAAATTCTTTGCGTTGATATTTACTCGCAAAGGAAGTCGTAACGGTGAATGCGGCACGCTGATATAAGCTACTCATATCGAGCGTGGCCAAACGTACGGACAATGAAGCGATCCTGTCACTTGATGAACTCCTACGCCTCTCCCAACTCATGAGCCATGAGCGCAAGATTTTCTAATTAGCGGCCCGCATAGGTTCGGTAGTGAGACTCTCCATAATTACCCAGTTCCTGCTGTGCCCCGAGCGCTCGAGCCCCCCTGGATCGGAATGCTGGTATTTCTGTGATACCCGCTCATTTCAGGGACACACCCATGTACCGAGCTACCGTAACCATATCGAGAATTTGAGAATAGCGCACACTATCAACAGCTTCTCGCTTTCCTATTCGCCTTCGTAAATAGCATCAGGGCATTATTGAAGATGGTGTGCGCCAGATGTACCCCTCATGCCGCCCTCAGACCCCCCAGACACATTCTGATGCTACCTGGGAAGCGAGATTTGGGGTTAGCCTAAAGTGAACTCGTATTCATAACCCGCACTTGTAGCCAGATCATTTTCCTGCTTTCCTCTGTCTTCTGACCCTCGTTTTCTTGAATTTTTATGCGTGCTGGAAGTCCCTCTTTTCCCCTCTCCACCAGCAGCAAGTGTTCATCATGGTAGTCATAAACCAATATGCCCTCGGCCGATGGGGCACCGCTTGGGGATTTCGTATTGCTGCTGCCGCCTCCATCCTGGTATTGTTCTACCTGGCCCTGTCCTCTAGCCTGTCGAAGTAAGTTGATCATTTTCTCCCCTCGTCGGTTCAGACAGGTGGGCTGTGAGCTAATACAATTGCACTCCCACAGAGACTTGCTTAACAACGGGCATTGGACCGCACCATCGCCCAACGATGCCAACTCTAAACATAAACACACGGCCGGACCAGTCTCGTCGGTATTAGCAGAGCCCACTGAAGTACCAGCGTTAGACTCGCCCGCTGCTCATACATCGATCGCCGTGGAGGTGCCGGCTACCTCGACAGCGATCATCGAGCAGCCGAAGCCAACCTTCGTCGAAAGCACACACGTCGACAAGAACCTCGACCTGCCTGCCCTCTTGGCACAATTGTGGAAGCCAAAATGCCACCCGCTTGAGAACCCCGTTTTTATCACCAACGAGGGCGTCCGCTTCGAAATCCCACCCACCCAGCAGATTTGGAAGAAGCCGCTTGGGAAGAAGGTAGTGGTCATCGATGTCGACACACGAGTTAGCGAGGACAATGAGAACACGCTGCTGAACCCCAATCCGTTTGACTTCTCGAAGCTTGGTGGAAGAACTGGTGGCCATTTGAATCACTATCTCTATGGTGAGTGGAAGAAGAAGAATGACCATCTCTGGAGGAACGTGCAGCCGATTGCTAACTACCACTAATAGCATTGATCCACGGCTATGACTACCGACTCATCAAGGCCGGCGACTACCCCGATCGACACGGTACATGGGTCAAGGTTAGCATCCTCAAGGAGGCTCTCAAGACGCACGACTACGTGATATTCCTCGACGCCGATGCCGTCATCACCCACCTCGAGCTCCCCATCGAGTGGCTCATGAACCTCTGGGACTACAAACCCCACACCCTCATCGCCATGGCCGAAGACCTGGACATCCCGCCCGACTACGACCCCCAGGGCAAGATCATCCTCAACACCGGATTCCTCATCGCGCAGGCCAGCGAGCGGACAAGCCAGATGATGGACATGTGGGAGACGTGCCCCGAGAAGATTGAGGGTTGCAACCACTGGAAGCACAACTGGGCGCACGAGCAGTCGGCCTTCTCCTACTACATCCGGTACAACTTCACCGAGCCCGACGAGGTGCGCAACATTCCCTGCGCCCACGCCAACGGCAACGAGTACTACGAGGAGGGCAAGGGCGCGTGCCGCGGCCACTTTGTCAGCCACAACTGGCAGACCAAGGAGAAGACCGTAACCATCCTGCAGAGGAGCGTGATGAGGATGCTGGTCGACCGGCTGCACAGCCAGTTCAAGGACGAGCAGCACACGCTCTTCGTCAACGGGTCCGCTGTCCCGTATCCGATCCAGGAGCTTCACATTTAACGAGAGCGGGCGATGTTTTTTTTTTATAACGTTGGACTGTAGATTTTAATGATTGCATATAGACCTTTTTCCTTTCTTCATGAAAATATTCATGCATACAAAGTCAAACTAAAATATATAGTACATGATAAATGGTTACCAATTTAATACTCCCATTCTCCGTCTGTCCTTCACACCGCTTGCTCCAGGTCAAAGAGGGCTCGGGAGGAGAGCAATCCCTCCATGAAGAGCGACATGTGCAAAGCCCCCTGAGAACAATCTCGGAGGCACCTGGCATTACCCTAGATGAAACAACAACTGTCGCCTTTCCGGGCAAAGTGTTTCGGAAGATAGCTGATTGGATTGTGGCTAATTGATGAAACAACAAAGAGCCGATATGCGAGGACTGGTGCATGAATCGATCGCATGCACTTTCTTCTCACGAATATTCCACAAATTCCGAAACGATGCTTTTTCGTTTTTTAATTACGGAAAAGGATATTGCAGCCTGTTACTGCCTATATCGTAAAGGGTTCTTGGGTTTGTTTCTTCAGCTCCCGGCTTGAGGCAATGACACATTCAAGTTCACCATGCTCAGCCTACCCTATATCCATCTACTACTCTCTACGTGGTCTGCCTGATCCTGCTTTTAGCATCTTGGGGGACGATCAAATATTATGGCACATCATTCTAATGTATATTTTGACCCAGTTTTTGGCTAAATTGTTGATGACATTTAACATGTCGCTGACAAAAGACGATCGAGTTGTTTGTCATTCAGTTTGTATGGGCAGACTCACACAATTGTCTTAAGGCTGACCTTATGTATATCTTCCACGCTACACATTGATGTCCATTAGCACCAAAGCATTCATAGAAATTATAGAGTGAATTCTCTGTCATCAAATTAAAGTTAACAATTGGAGCTCATCCCTCATCCTCATCCCTCATCCCACGTGGCAGATAGATTAACCAGACCCTGGCGACAACCTTGCCACTGACCGCAACTCTTCATACAACCCCTGAAACTATCAATGGTAAGTCAATGCAATTCTCAGTATCCGAGTCCATGAAGCCTGAAGACCGACCGCACAGAGGGATATAATCCTGGATTTTCCGAGGTTACATGCGGAGAACGATAGGCGGTCATGTGCCCCCGCAAACCGGCGGTGATAGTGGTGGGGAAGATCAGCTTGTGAATTGCACTGTGAACAGGCATCCTCCCTTGACTCCCCACATTGACAAGGGCGATGAACTCATTGACTGGACGTAACACGAGGGAATGATGCGGGGATATTGAGGCGGTCCCTTGGCTGTGGGCGGCTCAGGTCCGACTACGGCGAGGTTTCGCATTGTTTAAAATGCTGGGCGCTCCTAGGGAAATGTAAGCAAGAGGATTACCTTGCCACAACTTCTCGCCAATTCCCAGACTCATACCTCTCATTTACCATGGAGGTGGGTCAAACGAAAGAAGCGCTGGAGTCCATCCACCTCGAGGATCAAAGCCAAACGCCAACTTCGAAACCGCACACTGAGGATGTAGTGTCCGAGGATGAACGCCAAAGGATCCTTCGTAAAATCGATCTCCGAGTGGTCCCAATCTTGGCTATCCTATATCTTCTCAGCTTTTTAGACCGAGGTAATCACTTATCCGTCGTTGCATCAAACATGGTGCTGACCGCGAGCAGGGAGCATCGGAAATGCAAATGTATTGGGATTGTCTGCGGATTTGGGCTTGGTTGGCAACCAATACAACTGGTATGACACCCGATTAGCTGCTTTTACGAGACGTTTGTGAATGTATGAGGCTTACCATCAAATCTAGGGCGTTGACGATTTTCTTCTTCCCATATAGCTTCTTTGAGCCGTTTTGCAACCTATTGCTCGTCAAATTTAGTCCCAGCCGCTGGCTACCTTCCATAATGGTGCTTTGGGGTAGGAAATAACAACTCTCAAAACCAGAGAACAACGAGCTCATGCAATCTAGGAATCGCCACCACCCTGACCGGCATCGTCCACAACTACTCAGGGCTGCTGGCTGCAAGATTCTTCCTTGGTATGACTGAAGCTGGGCTTTGTAAGTGCTACGACCCTTGGAGATAACGTAAGGAAGCGACCTGACCAATGGAAAATAGTCCCCGGAATTGCATTCTACATGTCTTTATGGTACGGAATACGCTCGCGCGATATGTCATCGGTTTTTTGACTAATGGAAGTACAGGTACCCGAGAGAAAACGCACAGTTTAGGCTTGCGATGGTCTTCGCTTCCGCGTCCATGGCAGGCGCATTCTCCGGCCTTCTGGCCTATCTCATTGACAAGATGGATGGGGTTGGTGGGTTAGAAGGATGGCGATGGATGTATGAATTTCCCAATCGTCATTATCCACAATCGTCCTCCCTGTTAACTTTGATACAGTTTTATCCTGGAAGGAATACTGACTGTTATCGTTGCTGCCTTTGCGTACTTTATGGTCATGGATGAACCGGCTACTGCAAAATTTCTAACAGACCGCGAGAAGTTGGTGTTACGGAAGCTGTTGAATGAGGGTAGTGTTGAGAGCAACGCGGAGTCTGCAAATAACCCTACCTTGGGACAAAAGGGAGAGAAGAAATCGTCGCATGCATGGAAAGCATTCACAGATTGGCAGGTCAGTGCAACATAACTGGGATATTGCGGCGCGAGCTAACAGATTCAAAGACCATCTTCCATGCTATCAATTATTGGGGAATGGTTAGTACATGTTCATCGTCCCTTTGATCTACCTTTGCTAATTATGAACAGGCTACTGCCGTGTATGCATTGTCCTTATTTCTCCCTACCATCATCAATGGGCTTGGCTACACTGCCCAGATTGCGCAACTGTTGACCATCCCGGTGTATGCTGCAGCCACAGTGTTCACTCTTGTGGTTGGCTATTACGCGGATAAAACCGGGAAAAGAGGCATCTTCGCAATGGGATGCTATATCGCCGTCTTTGTTGGGTTTCTCATTGCAGTTGCCCCGTCCAACTTTATCCCTGGCTTGAGCTACGCTGGATGTTTTATCGCAGCATGTGGGATGTATCCCAGTGAGCAACTCCCCTACGAAACCGATCACCGGGATTTGTGTATCTAATATGAATTTTCTAGGCATTCCTTGTCTGTTGGCGCTTGCATCAAACAACTACGCCCCTCACACCAAACGTGCCGTTGGAATGGCCATTCAAATTGGATTTGGTACTATGGGAGGCGCCGCCGCAGCCAACTTTTACAAGAAAACGGATGCACCTCGATACAGACTGGGTCACGCCTTGGTATTGACCTTTGCAGCTTTAGGCCTTCTTACGGTTGTGGGATACTATCTTCTGTGCCGGAAGATCAACAAGAAGAGAGACGCTTTAGGTCCCGAGTCAAGGATACCTACAGAGAAAGAACTGCTCGAGTTGGGTGATAAGGCACCGAGTTTCAGGTACAAGCTTTGAGAGAATAGAGGGGACTAGACTGTGAAGATGAGGCAAGAATGGTAACATCCGTTGTGACTTACCGCTACACCGCTGGGAAAATGGATGTGCAATAGTTTTGGCTCAGATATTTGAAACAGGTAGTTGCACAAGGAAGAAGCAGAGCAAACTCGAGAAAAACAATTAGAAGCTTCAATTGCTGAAGATAGATATTTCTTTTTTATTTTAGCCGGTATCCTGTCTGAAAAGGATCTGAAGGATCAAGAACTATTTGTTTGTAGCTTGTTATCCAGCCTCTACCTGAAATGGTAGGGAGAACCGCATCTTTGTCCCCAACCTTGGTTAAGCCGCGGATATGACAGACAAATCTTGTTCCAATCATGCTTTGAAACTTTATCGTCTCTCTGACCTTTAGAAGGCCTTTCGCATGTAGAACGGCCATCCTTGCAGAACTGCCTGTACCGCATGGGCTTCTGTCGAGCCGACCTGGGTTAATTACCATGGCCTGCCTGGCGATCTTTTCACCACCAATCTCTTGTATGGGCTCAGTGATGCCGATGTTATCGATGCCACGAAACTCTGGCGATTCTGGATGAACAGGAGTGTGCTTTTCCAGGACTGCGGCTTTGATGCGGTTGCCTAAGTCGATGAGTTGCGGCCCATGTTCGTTTAAGACCTTTAGGCCTAGGCTTGCCGCGTCAACGAATACATACCACCGCGCTCCGAAGGCGATGTCAACCGTTACTGTCCCTACGCCAGGGACTTCGATCGGTAAGTCCAAGCCGTAAACAAAAGCCGGAACGTTGTCGAGCGATACTGATTTACACTCCCCTTGCTCACAATGGGCTTCCACCTTGACTAAGCCCGCAGCAGTATCGTAAAGCACCTCAGTCAGCGGTTCCTTGATGGGTATCATGCCGGTCTCAAGCATGACGGTTGTGGTGCAAATAGCGTTGGATCCAGACATGGGCGACCAATCTCCGCTGGCCATGACGACAAATCCAGCGTCTGCCCGAGGGTCGCATGGGGGGAGAATCAAGACGGCACTCATCTCAAGGCGACCTCTTGGTTCATTGAGTAGTAATTGACGTAGATCCTCGTGGTGCTCCCTGAAGTGTAGGAACTTCTCCTTCATGGTCTTGGCTGGTACATCCCGTACTCCTCCGACAATGACATCGCCGACCTCTCCCTCCGCATGGCATCCAACCACGGAAATGTACCGCGAAGATTTCATGATTGGGTTTATCTATGATAACTCATGTACACAAGCTAGAAGAATGGAGTGTCAGCCTGCCGGCTGGAAATGTTTAATACGAAACGCTTGCCGTGGGCCCAGGGGTTTAATTGCGCAATAGTTCCCTCGCGTGGGCTCGCCTGGATGAAGCGAAGTCCCACGAGGTCGGATGGAAGTGGCTCAGGACTGGGATGTTAGCCTATTCCGTGCCACTTATCTGGTAGACTGGGCCCGAAACCGGGGATCAACTCCAGCAGCCTTCCGATGAGGGCTCCGTGTATGCCGACAGCCACCCGAAGCCACGTGCTGTATCGAGCCTAACATGACTCCGATCGCCTTTGAGCCACTCATCTGGAGGCTTCACTTGCCTATCTCTTTTCCGATAGCCTTCCTTGCTGCACTGGCAATCATTCCTGCTGCTCGGCGTCAATTGTCCGACGGGGGAGTGGGGTTTTCTTATCATGAATGGATCTTGTGTGTGGGGGTGAGCGGCACTCGGCCTTGCGTATATCACTATCATGATCATACTTAAGTTATACGGATCAGTCCATGAACGACCAGGTATGCCTAGTCCCTTGTCTAAATAGCACCAGTTAGTTTGCGAACCTGGCAAGTTTTCTCAAAAAACTGGATAATCTCTTGGTAGGTACATGTATAAATAAAAGAGTGACGCCATCTACCACGAGGAAGTACGATTATATTACAGCCACAAGGCGCAACCAAACATCACGCAGGGGACCACACCATCTTATCTTCAGCAGGACGAGTTATCAGATATACGCCATTTGCAGTAGCTTCCCTTGGCAATGGACAAGTCGTCAAACAACGCCGCTGGTATTACTGGTGCGGCTGACAACAAGGACAATGGCATCGTCAACGAAATTGGCCTGAAGGGGGAAGAGCTTGAGACCGAGACACTGGACTCCAAAACCAACCGCAGACTGAGACTTCGAGTCGACTTCATTGTTCTTCCTCTCATGACGATGGCGTCAGTCATTGCGTTGCTTGACAAGGCAAGCCAAACCCCTGATGCAACGAGGGGATCAATTTTCGCTGACTTTCCCTCCACAGAACGCGCTGAGTTTTGCAGCCCTGTTCGGAATGAAAGACGACACGCATCTCCACGGGCAGCAGTACAGCTGGTTAGGCTCGATTGTGTATTTTGGATACATGATTGCGCAATTCCCGCTAGGGTGGATCCTAGTGAAGGTGCCCCTGGCCAAGCTCATGTCGTTCCTCGTCCTGACATGGGGCGTCCTGGTGTGCTCCATAATGGCGTGCAACAGCTTTGCGGGCCTTGCTGCCATTCGCTTTCTGCTGGGCTTCTTCGAGGCGGGTATTGTGCCTATCAACATGATACTGACGGGAACGTGGTACCGCCGTGAGGAGCAGCCCCTCCGCACCGCCATCTGGTACAACACCCTGGCTGGCGTCTTGGGTGGCATTTTTGCCTTTGCCATCTCTAAGCTTGATAGTCAGTATCCTGTTTGGAAGCTAATTTTCCTCATCTATGGCTCTGTGAGTCTTGGGTTGGGTGTTGCAATCTTTTTCTTACTTCCGGATCATCCATCTCTTGCTTGGTTTTACAATGTCGAAGACAAGAAGAACAAGGTGATCAGGATTGCGCCAAATCAGACAGGACAAGGCAATGTTCATCAATTCAAGTGGGGTCAGATTATTGAATCACTGATCGATCCCAAGTTTTGGGTGTTGGCGCTTTACGTTATTGCTTGGGGCATCGTCAATGCTGGCATTACCAACGTAAGTTTTGTCTGACTTTAGTTCCTAGATAACATAAACTGACATTTTCATGTAGTTCAACCCTTTAATTATATCCGGCTTTGGCTATTCTAAGGAGAGAACAGCCTTGCTGGCATCGCCGCAGGCGGCAGTAGCTACCTTCTTTGCGATCACCTGCTCCGCTGTTGCAAACCATGTGCCAAATATCCGATGCTTAATATGGGCCCTCTCAACTCTTCCCGGGCTCGTGGGTGCTGTGCTTATTCGTGGTAAGTGTTCAGCTATTGAGCTCAGCCAAGCTTCGTGACGCTAATAGCAATCCTTGCTAGTTCTCGATCCTGCCACAAACCGAGGTGGTGCTCTCGCAGGCGTCTACATGATGGGATTCTATAACGTATCCTGGGTCATGGCAATGTCCCTTGTTTCATCAAACAATGCTGGTGCTACTAAGAGATCGTTTGCCACCACCTCCATGTCACTCCTCTACGCGATTGGCAACATCATTGGCCCACAGCTGTTTCTTGAGACTCAAGCTCCTCACTATCCCCTAGGGATCTACGCCATGATGACTGCATTTGCTGTGCAAGGAGTTTGCGGTGCGGTATACTTTGCCCTTTGTTTCATTGAGAATAAGAGGAGGGACCGTGAATACGGCAAGGTTGAACATCAGACTGTTGCTGGCCTGGAGGCGGCCGAGAATGACCTGACGGACGGGGAAAACACTGCCTTCCGGTATTGTTTGTAGATGGCGTTGGAGAGGGAACATACCATTTGGACTGCCAGGCTGCAACGACTGAATGTTCTCTCGCTGGTAGCTTTTGTTCGAACTTGAATTTGACTTCCAAGAAGCTTCATGTTCTCTACACGTCAACTTGTTTGATTCGTGATCCCCTGGGCACTTTGGTAGATCAAGGAGCTTGACACCCTTGAGCCTATAATATTTCTAGAGATCACCACATCAACTATGGTTGGCATATAAAAACACTGTCTAACCTTGATTAAAATGCGGACGAGGCATGCCGTGTTGCATCTGGTAGCTTGCGCTACTACTAACTGATATGCTGGGACGAGAAATACAGTTGAGGCGGTTACAAAGCCAACCTAGACTGGCCGGCGTACTCTCTCGATTGTCTGAATCTCTGAAACCGGTGCAATCTGGATATCATACAGAGTTGGAGGTGCTTATGGTACCTCAAAGCTAAAATTAGGCTGAGCCTCAACGGCCATCAAGTTTACATTTATTTATAGATTTGGGCAGATAAAGTGACATTTCATTGCTTCAATCCTCTTTGTACACATGCACAAAAGTACGGTATAGCATCGGTGTGTACGGAAAGTGCCCTTCTTCAACGGAAGTCACCCCTGTTATTGACGACGTAGACAGCCTTGTACACGGAACTCACCACTCAGGCTTACATCTACCCACATATAGGTAGTTTGTAATATTAATACATTTATCACTTTACGCATAAAAAGAAGTTTTCGAAACTAGAGCACGTTTGTTGCCGTATTTGCGTCCGGCATGCGCCAGCTTATGGGGCAACGACGGAATTCAGCGGAGTTAGTTGCGGAGAAGCATCCGGAGGGTTGACCGGAAGCTTGAGCCACGCTAGGAACATTCTTACATGGGGCCTAAGGCTCTATTGGTGCTAGACGCTGTCTTGAGTTTCAGGGCATAGGCCGGTCTCTGTTAACCCCGCTACGATTGGTAGGGTGTTGAGTGCGATGTACAGCAGGGAGGAGTGGCCGCACTGATTCCGTAGCAAGGAGTAGTGACGATAGGAGTGAGTAGTTACGCAGTGGACCTCCATCTTCGTTTGAAGCGATACCCTCTGTTTGCTCTTCCGGCTGCCCCTCCGGTTCCACTTCACCTGGGAAATGGCGGACCCATATAGAGTGAGCCAAGTATAAAAGGTACGACGGCATGCTGATGGTGGCTAACATAGATGCAAAAACTCATCTATTCAGCAATCTACCTATACAATCATTTTACGAAAGAAATGAATGCCGAAAACTCCAAAGCGAAACTCGGTTCCGTCGAGCCTTTTACGGTTGACTTGTCTAAGAATGTCCCGCGAATGCTAGATTTGGTGAAGAACACCAAGTTGCCCGAAACATCTATATACTCGGGCCTTGGTTCATCAGCAGGAATTGACCCGAATGTTCTGAAGCAGTTACAAAAGCAGTGGATCACTGACTTCGACTGGACATCAGAGGAGGAACAGATGAACAGGTATGCACCTAATGCGAAGCTCTCCCCAAGCAGTCACGTCCCTTCTCACACAGTCCCAACGGCAGTTATAATCATTTCACTACGAATATCGAGGGGTTGAAAATTCATTTCATTCATCATCGTTCTGAAACAGCTGGTTCAATACCACTTCTACTTCTACACGGCTGGCCAGGGTCCTTTTTGGAAGTCTTACCCCTGGTGAAACCCCTGGTAGAGCAGGCAAAAACTTCCAACGGCACGGATGTCTCATTTGACATCATTGTCCCTTCGCTCCCTGGGTTTGCTTTCTCACAGGCACCGCCCCCAACCTGGACTATTGCCGATACCGCTCGGATTTTCCACACCCTCATGACTGATATACTTGGCTACACGACTTTCGCTGTGAACGGGACCGACTGGGGGTCTGGTATCGCTTATGCCTTGTATGAGCAGTATCCGGCCACCATTCGTGCTGCTCATTTTTCTATGATCCCCTTCTTGCCGAAGCTTCCAGATCAGCTCGCAGCAGATAATATCACCCTGACCGAGAGTGAACAATTTCAGGCGGAGAGATTTGCGAAGTTCGCTGCCACGGGCACTGGCTACTTTGTTACGCACGCCCTTAAGGTAATATGCGCTGCTGAACGTTCAACAAAGCATGATAATACTTCAATCATTTAACTGACAAACTTGGTAGCCTACCACGATTGGGCTGGCATTACAGGACAATCCGATGGGCCAGTTGGCGTGGATTGCTCAGCAGATCCTTGACTGTGAGTTTACATGATCAATACGAGCCAACCGACATGAAGATTCTGATACTTCTACAGGGTCAGATCCACGGGCAGGGACAGGCCCTTCCGTACTGACACATAGGGAAATACTTCGGTTCACATCGCTATACTTTCTTACCGAGTCGTTCTTGTCATCCATTTTCATCTATTCTTCGAACCCGAACGGCTTTAGACCAGAGTACTCCAAGGCTTCCACAGACGCGCCCTTGCTGTATAGCAACTTCAAGTACAACAACACATTTTTTCCGCCAGCTTTGGTAAGAAAGGTTGGGAATTTGGTATATTGGAAAGGTAAGTCGCTCGGCCATCAAACCTCGTGCCAATTATAGAACCTATGATACCGAGGAAACTTCTTCAGGGAAATGACCCAGTGATGGCGGATACTAACAGTATTAAAATACTAGATCATGAGCTTGGAGGCCACTTTCCAGGAGTAGATAACCCACCGGGCCTAATCTCCGACATTAGAGAGCTTGGAAATCATTGGCGATGGTCATAGGTTCTCCGGATTGTGCTAGGAGGGTAGAGAGTTTTCTTACCCTGATGAGTAGAGGGAGTGAAACTGGTGTGTAGTCTAAGAGTTTGTTAGATCTATGGGCGATAGCTCTTGAGGTCGTGGTATAGTCCTCAAGGAAGACCATAGTTTTCACTTTCAGATTTAGATTTTATGGAGGAAGGACTATGAATGGTCCTATAACTACATAGTTGATGGCCAATTGAAGTTTGCGTCAAAGGTGTAATTCTCACGATAATATCTCCCATCCCTCTACCCTTCCCCTCCCCCTCCTCCCCGCCCCCTTCTCACGTTTGCTGACCGGCTGTGGAAGGTCGCGATGAATGAGGAGCTTGTTCCTTCTGTAGCCGAACTAAGAGACATCCACGAGCCCTGGATATTGAATATACAGAAAGGAGTAGATTTCAAGGAGCCTTCATGTTATGTAGGCGGAGCTGCTAGGTTAGCGGGAAGGGGAGCAGAGGGGCACAGGAGGGGGCAGCATCGAGCGCCACCAGCCCTGCATCGTATGAGTATTGTATTTCTAGACAATAACCAGCTTCGAGGCTAGGTCTGCTTCAGCACACTCCTCCCGCTTCCCTCCCCTCCACTCACTTCTAGTTCACTCATTGTGTTCATCTCATCGCACGATAATTATAACCTGGAATCCACGAATAGGGTCCAGCTTATGAGCCTCGCGCTGTGGGTTTGAATATTCAAATGCCGTTCCCTATGCCTGGTTTGTTAATAGTTAAAAAACTCCCCTCCGCTCGACATCAATTTCTGACACCAGACAGGGCACCCGATGGAGGAACAACGCTCTGCGCCCGCCCTCCCCACTCGCGATGTAATGCACCACACGATTTGCGTTGACGAACTCCCCGATGTTACGCAGCTGAGGAACTACAAAGAGGAATTCTTTGCTGTCTTCAAGCCATTCGACCTTTTGTACTGCATGAAATGCAAAGAAGCCATCGCCACTAGCGAAAAAGCCATTTCTTTGCACCTCCAAGGGCCCTGCTACAACCTAAGTGCTGGAAGACACGCCGAGAGTCTCGCTGTGGAGTATCGATCTCTCTTAGACACAGAAGATGACACAAATTGGTTCGTGAGGCGGGGAAAACTGTACGAGAGGGTACAGCAAAGCAACATAAAACTTGAGGAGATACCGTGGCTCAGTCCGCCAGTCCATGGTTTTCGCTGCACGTTGTGCGGCCGGCCAATCAGAAAACGAAACACCTTTCGGCATCATCTGAAGAACGACCATGATGGGATAAAGAGCGAGCCTGAAAAATGCCTCGTACAGTCGTTCAAGAGTATGGGCCACCAATTTATCAACTTTCGGGTTGTGCGGCGGGCTGGGACAAGACAGTTGGGCCAGGCAAGGAGCGAGAACGCTCCTACAAGGTTATAAGATATTAGACAGAGGCAAGATGTTAGCAGAGGCCGGCACTGGCCTTTTACGCTTCTTTACTGTCTATCACATTGAGATTAACAGGAGAACTACATTCTATATTCCTTCCGTTTGCAGACTATTGCATTAAATTGAAATAGTTACCTTGCAAGAGAATAATGTTATTCGTTGTCTAGTTCAACATCTTAGGATGTTGGCGGTGCTGGTGCAAATAGACACAAAGGCTAGAAAAGACCAGGAAGACCCTCTCGATCTTTCGATTTGCGATACTGGCATATCATCTCCATATCAATAGTGTTTTCCCTATGAACTCATTATAGTATCTTTACGAAGCCAGAACGTTCTTAGATTACACGTCTCGTGGATTTATGTGAATATAACCGACTATCTGCCTAACAGGCTCTGAGGAGGGCAAATGCTAAGAATCAGCCACTGCTGTCTATCATCCGCTAAGGCTTCTCAAATGATCCGATGGGATCATCATGCTTCCACCTAGGCGACTTTCTGAATAATCCCCATGAGAATATACACTTCTAAAAGTGGAATTTTACAACTCCGCGTATCCCAGTTCTGGCGGCCGCCTCAATTAACCTTTTGTACAGTCTCATTGGCCGCAGTTATCGTACTTGGCACACGCGATAATAGACCGGAAGTTAAATGCTGCACATCATGTAAACGAAGGGACGGATGCACTTGCGATAGGTTGGTTTCGTCCTGCCGGCTGACACACAGGTGGCGGGGTAAAATGGTCCAACAACCATCAACGGTTCGCGCACCACCGCATTGATCTCGTGGTTTCCGTGCGCAAATGCGCAAAACTTCGGGGTTACTTTCATCTCAAAGTATTTAAATTGGCTGCGCCGAATCCACAAGCGCTTGAGATATATATGATTCTTGACATCTACGTTGTTTGATCGTCTCAACAAACATATACATGATTTGCCTGCAGCATCTGGCTTAACACTTGAGCCTCGAAGACATCAAATCGTCATTGAGAAAAGACAAACCTCCTACTCGTTCTCCACGTGCATCAACTTGGGTCACAGGCAACCATGGGGGCCATCATGAACCTACCAACCCTGGGCGACGCGACGATGATGTTCCAACCGACAGAGAGACAACGAACGTATAGGAACCTAAGTCCTAGACCCAGCGAAATGTCTATACGCAGGAATACCTTGAGCGACGAATGGATCAAGGTGTGACAAAGATGCGGATCCGAATCAGCTTCATGTTGGTTGCGTGCTGGCAACGCGACTAATCGGAGTGAAACAGGGCCAAGAGCCGTTCTCGACCGTCCAAATATGGCACTGCGTACTATCAAAATACATACATTATATTGATATTGTTGAGATACAAGCGCAACAGGGGGAAGCGCAACAGGTGGAAGCGCAACAGGTGGAAGCGCAACTGGTGGAAGCGCAATTGATGGAAGCGCAATTGGTGGAAGAAGCGCAACTGGTGGAAGCGCAATGGGCGGAGTTAGATGTGCTTCTGATGGGGTTATTGCAACGAGGACGGTTCACTTCTAAGGGAAATCTCTCACAAAACCTCCAGTATTGGAGCGAGTTACAGGACAAGCCCACGCTGGCATTATACTTTATTAATCATACGGTCCAGACCATGGGTCTGGATAAAAAATCACCATTTCATTCAGTGAATGAACGTACTTGGTCGATTCACGGGCTTCATGCCGTTTGCAAATGGAAATTATTCATTTCCAATTCCAGTTTCTGGCAGGTAGCTCTTTCGACTACCTCGGATTCTCGGCTTATTCAGAAGCCATGCTTATCTCTCAGCCAGAGATGTAGCTTGTGCGAACAATCAAATTTTATCGATGATGGTGTTGATGAAGAGCCGCTCCACGAATTCATCTCACGTTCCACCGTATGCAAGATTAGAGATACAAATTCACAGCATCGTATTATTACATCGAATGGAGCTCTTCATGAGTCGGCTCAACCAACACACTCTTTTGCTTCCAGGAACACAATCATTGCTTCTTTAAATGGCAAAGCTTGTATTCTGGATTCACACAAAAGAGTGCCTACACGCTACCTATGGGAAGAGATATGCTCTACGCAGAGCAGCAGAAACTCTCCCACATCCTTAAAAAGGTCGAAGAACGGAACCCAAGGAACCGACGCCGGTGAAAAGGCTTCGACAAACGAGACGAGCGAACGCCAGAGCTCCTCTGGCAGATACTACTCCCAAGCAGGTTGGATTACAACAGGGAAGAGATCATTAGGCCAGGATGACGACGGCGAGTCTCGAGCTGGAAAGCGACTACGCAGCGGGCCCGCCACAAGGAACAAGACCGCAAGGGACATGCCTCAACGGTTCGCTTGCCCATATTTTAAAAAGGACCCAGACCTGTATCGACAGCAAAGATCATGCGCAGGTCCGGGTTGGGTTACGGTCCATCGCGTAAAGTGCGCTGTTTCATTCTCCGACCTTTAATCATAGTGCTGACGGATAGTCCAGGGAGCATGTGTACCGCAAGCACGCCCTCCCTATCAGCTGCCCGAGATGCCACACCTCTTTTGAGTCCGAGAAGCAGAAGGATGAACACATTGCAGCATCTGTGCGCTGTGAGGCCCGCGAGGTGATTGCCTCCACGGAAGGCATGAGTACTACACAAAAGGAGCAACTCAGAAGTCGCAAGAAGTCTGCAAAATACGTCACCGAGGCCGAAAAATGGAGACAGATGTATCTCATTCTCTTTCCAAATGCTGACCTTGCTTCAATACCAAGCCCGTGTAAGTCTGCCTGAAGTAACGACCTCATCGTCTTACTTAATCTAAGATAATCTAGACTACGAGTATGCATCCAGTAGTTTAGATTTTCCGAGCCAAGAAATGTCTCGATACGAGCAGTTCCTCCAGCAAGAACTTCCCGATTCAGTCAGAGAGGAGCTTGAGCTTCGCATTGATCAGTATCTGAACCCCATTGAAGCAAGCCTTCGGTGCCAGCTTGTGGGTATCGTTCGAGATATGCAAATTCGACTTTTCGATCTTTACAAGTCCATGCAATATGGAAATATGAATGGAGCAGATATAGAAGGCATTCCGGATATAGATACCGATCGTTTCCCTGTTCCACGAACCGACGAGGATGTCGACGATGTGAACAATTTTGAGGATGAGCTCCAACATCTCTGCCAGCCACCATACCTCGAACAACTGCCCGATTTCGAGGGTCTTGAGGATCTCGATTTCAGCTTCAGCGTTCCGCAGTCAAGCTCGGCTATACTTGATCCAGGTGATCAATACTTATTCCATGATAGTGAGGGGAGGCAAACTGATATAGGCAATAAATAAACAAGCACGGAACTGAATACCCTTGTGTCATCATTTTTAGCTGGGTTTTGAGATAATTTTGATTCTCCAAAAAGAAAAGCCTCTCCTATATATCCATTTACATGTACTCTGTGCTCAAGACGGCAAGGACAATAATGTGCGGTAGCAATACTCTTGCTATCTAGCATCGGTACTATAGGATAGAGAAACAAAAGTTGTTATGCCTTTACAATTGACAATATCTGTTAGAGATCAGCATTCGGACTTGGAACCGGCTATCAGATAACTCACTAATTCCCAAGAGCCCGCGACTGGACGTTGTGCAATTAGTGGAATTATTGAAAAGAAGAAGTTGGTCGAAGTCCCAATCCACTCTTCTCATATGCCATATCGACCATCCTCATTTGCTTGACAGAATCATCGGCAGAGATCCAATATTGTGTGCCGCGGCCTTTGATTCGGTCCACAAACTGCTCAAGCTGGTGGCGGTACGACATCCACCAATCTTCACCCGGAAGATTAGCAAACTCCCCTCCAGCCTCTTTGAAGGTGTAAGCCTTGTAGGACTTGGAATCAGTCCACTTCTTGATCGGGCTACCATCCGCCTTGTTGCGAATAGCGTACGAATCTTTCACATCAATGCGATGCCAAACAACAGCATGCATGAAACCGTGCATCGTCACGTGGCGAGTGCGCACCTTTTCTTGGTTTTTTGGAAGAGAAGGATCGTCGACTTCAACTTCTTTGTGCGTGACTCGAACCTCTGATGGCTTCCAAAGTAGTGGCCCCCTCAGCGTTCCATATGACTCTGCGATACCTCCGTTCGGAAAACGGAACGTCGCCTTGGCAGCGTAGTCACACTTGTCGTGTTCACCATCACCAAATACATTGTAATCAACGCTTAGGCATTCTTCGGGCTCGGCGTCGTATATGGCGCGGATCATGGCAAACGAATAAGTGCCCATATGCATCATGCTACCGCCACCCATACGGTAGTTGAACCCAATGTCGTCCTTGCTCGTGTAAACCCATGGCACCATTCCATCCGCATAAACATGCACCACATCTGTTGGTGTGATAAAGCTGTGCAGAAGTTGAACAGCGGGATGAAAGCGGTTATGAAAGGCCTCGAGAACGACAGGGGCATTGGGCTGCGACAGTTCCGGCATGTTGAAGAGCCTGACGGCTTCGGCCTCATTGTTGACTGATGGCTTCTCGAGTAGTACATGTTTACCTGCGCGAATGGATCGCATGGCCCACTCCATGTGCAGAGTATTGGGAAGTGGGATGAAGATGGCATCAATGTTTGGATCGTCGAGGATCTCCTGATACGAGTCGATCACCTGGGGTATCCCATGCTTCTTTGCGAACTCTTCAGCCCGAGTGCGATCTCTAGCAGAGATTGCTTGTACAATAACCTCGGGATGGGATTTTGCGGGCACAATAAGAGACATGGGGCTGTTTTTGCGTCAGTATTCTGTCTCTAAACAGATGTTCTCGTTAAGTTAGCTTCGGAACTTACGCTGTCCGGGCAGCTCCCAGGATTCCGATCTTGATGGCATCGCTCTTCTTCTCCGCAGATGGCGGATCGAAAGCTGTGAAGATTCTTTTGAGAAGTGTTGCCATTTTATCGAACTTTCAAAGAGGATGATATGTGTAATGGCGTCAACAAAAGTCTTAGTGAGGATACTGGTTCTGGTTCTTGCGTAAATTTGCAGTCCAGGTTATGAGACGATCCAATTAGTTCATGTGATATATTGAACGATTGAGGGAAGCATGGAAGCTTATAAATATTTCAGATGGAACAATCTCATGGGAAGAAACACTGCCTCTCTGGCTGCTTGCTTACAGCTCGAGGTCCAATCCCAACCCCGGCTCATCGAAGTTATCCGATCAGTATTAGCGCGTAACGCATCCACCAGCCAATGCGTGATCCAGATTGGCTATTTCCTGGCGCAAGTTCGCCCAAATTGAGACGTGATTCGGTCCCCTCGGACACGGCACATCCAGGGCGGAGACTTGTCAGCCTCCCTTCTTCACACAACAACCAAGAACAGAGGTTTCTACGGCCAGCCAATTCGTCACTCTCTTGCCCCCTGCCCACATTGAGTTACCCATTAACGAGACCAAGCGATTTCTAAGCAAGGCATGGCGAGACTGATTGCTCCGAGGCCCGGTAGGTCCTGACGCTATGCCACATGATCTATGCGGAGTTTTGGCTAACCTCCGCCGGCTAGATTTGTTGCCAAAACACGATGAGACCAAGCAAAAGGTCGAGGACCCTGTTGAGAGACGGAAGCGGCTGAGTCGCCTGCGGCAGAGGGCATGGCGTAAGACAATTTCCCTCCTAATTATACCCTAAATTGGCAACTAACCCTGGGAGGTAGGCGACAGAAAGAAAGCTGCGTGTACACCATTTCCCAATGCCAACTCTGGGTGGAAAGGCTATGGCATCTTGATTTCTACCAACAATCGCGGGAGCATTGACTCAACACATAAAGCGGAAACTGCTCATGAAAAGCCTAAGAAGAGCCAACTAATCCCACCGCTCATCCCCTACTCGGTATCATTTCCAGCTCATCAAGTTGTCTTTCCACTCTCCCCAGATCATCGTCTCATCACAATTGTCCAGTACAATGTCCTCCGTGCCATGATATGGAACTTGGCGGCACTGTCCATGTTGGATCAGATTCCGAGTGAATGCGCCGAAACATTTGGTGTTTCCGGCCAGAATATTAGCAATAATACTGGACAAATTCCGCCAAATCTTCAATGGACATTAATACAGAAATCAGTGGATCATCCCTACTGGATCAGTGTCATTCCATTCCCTGCAATGAGAGATAATTTGATTCTCATGGCAGACCAATACGATAGCCGTGATCTCCTGCACGACGTGGGATTAGGGTTGTACGAGGGCCTTGATGATGCCGAAAGAAGAGGCTTCTTGGTTTGGGAAGATCCATGGCGTGCATCTGGGTGGGAGGTTAGCGAGGGATTTGTGAAGAAATGGGGCTTCTTGCTCAAAGGTTGTTCAGTTGAGATGGAGACGACCAATCGGTGGAGGGAGTTGCGAGGGGAGGAGAGGTTGGTCATTGAGGTATGAAAATAGAAGAGGCAGATTCATGAGTTGTAAGCTCGACATTGAGAAGATTATAAAGCCGGAATTCCATAGTATTTGAGTATAACTTGGGCTAACACGTGAAATTGACACTTGCAACCTGAACGAGTTGCTCAGTAAATCTAACCCAGACCTTCTAGCGAGCCTTACGATGGCGAAGTTGCATAGCATCCTATGTGCATCTATGGCGATGTAGTTGAAGGAGGACTTAGGTTATCAATGTTCTTCTCCACACCGGCGAAGGATAGTTCATCCAGTGTCTCCTTCCATACTCTCCTAGCCAACTGTTCTCCCTCTGAGGTATATATAAGGGCGGGAAGACTAGAAGAAATATAAACGATTAGTATATTATTCAAAGACCAAGTACATCGGACTTTGACTCACGGCCTCAGCTTGCCATTCTCCACGAACTGTCCGTGCGACTCAGGGCCAGTCCTCACTGCGGCAGCCAGGACTTGACTGGCGCCCACCGTGCAAGAATGACCGATCAGGCGATAGAACATGCCAATCATAAACCCAACCACACCCGAGGTTTGGCGCAGGAAGAGCGAGCCGTGACAAACACCTGGAGTCGGGGCGTTGATGATTGCCGTCTCAGGGGAGATCCGGCGGGCCAGTTCTCCCAGAAAAAGCAGCGCAAGAAGCTTACTGGTGCTATATCGCTCCTCCATATCCCAGTTACTGGCACTTTCGTCACCAAAAGCGGCGAGCAATGGGTCAGAGTCGCGCTCAGCGAACTTTGCCCAGTGAGCCATGATTGAAGACACGATGGATATCCGTGGGACCGGAGGGGGGATAACTTTCGCTGATGAGGGTTTGTCTTTAAGAACCGGTAGGAGGAGAGTAAGAAGGAGTACAGTAGACAGAAAATTGGTTTGTACGTCTTCATCGTAGCCAGTAGACTTATTGAAAGTCGGTTTGGCACAGAGAACGCCAGCGTTGAGCAGAACCACGTCAGGACGAGCCTTTAGCGATTTTGCACGTTCTGCGAATGCCGTGACGGAATCGTAGTTGGAAAGATCAAGCTTCCACACTTCAACTTTTTGATTTTCGCCTCGCCCGGCCAGTAAGGTCTTGGCTGCAGTCCTACCACTCTCTTCATTGCGGACTGCAAGGATGAGTTTACTTAGGCCTACATCCAAAAGTTGACGGCCGGCCTCAAATCCAACACCGACATTACCGCCGGTTATGATTGCGGTTTGACCACTGAGATCGGCATCTTTTTGCGTAAGAACTGGGCTCTTAGTCTCGAGTACCTGGCTTTTGAAAAAGTGAAGCTGGCCAGCCTGTTGTTCTGGAGTGGTATCGAACTGAGGGGCCATATCGAGTGTTTTTGATGTGAGCTGAATGAAATTAGGCAGAACGAGATATACAGTGGTTTGGGGCTATTCAAGAGACTAGAACCGGTGATCAAGGTGCCCTGCGTCATCAAGTATCACCACAGGGCATCCGATGCCCTTTATACATGCGGACAGGCGTCGAAACTATCTAAATCTGCAATTCAGCAGATTTATTATTTGTAATCAAGCTGCAATCTTCATCGCAACAGCACATGCGGCGGGCTTTGAATCCACGATGGTTGAGTCTAGGCTGTTATCATTGGCTCGCTGAGAGTAAGCTGAGTCTGAATGAGGAAATTTAATACTGACAAACCACGCTTGATCTCCGCACTGACTCAGCTTCTAACTAAGGGATGCTGGGTAAGGTGAGTTTCTTGCCCATACTAACGAAATGCGAAGAGGTCGCTACCCCCCAAAACATCGGTTCCACTTCGACTCGCTCGAGGTTGGCCTAGCATATGGCGCACCGAGAACTACATATGTCAGACAGTGACTTGACACCACAACGCGGTAGTTGTCGCTAGAGAAATACCTGTGTCATCATTATTCAAACCGTGTTCACCTGATAGGTTCTTAATACTCTGTGGCGCTAGTCAGTTCGACCACATGCGAATATGTCAACTGTCAGAAACTTATAAAGCCGCCGTCATACTTAAGAATTCGGATATATCCGAGCCTAATCAGAAACATGCTCATGCAATACTACTGGCCTACTATTCTTCCCATTACGGTTATCAAAAGAGGCTATTCTATCACTATTATCGCCCCTGAACGTAGGGTTCCTTAAGCTCTAGACACCGAGGAGAAACCAAACCATTAGAAGAATGCTTTGCAAACTGCAGGGCATTGGGTCGACACCCATATCATAAGTAAATATAACTACAATACGCATTTTATGTGAGTATGTACTAAATTAATTTAAAACCACTCCATCGCTATAAGAAATTGGATTTTGACAGCTACTCGTCTACTCCTCGATATCAGGACTTGACTCCTTATGTTCACACTTCCACCAGCCAGCCACGGGCTGAATGGTATCTAACCCAGTCTGAGTTTGTTGCCCGATCCTGTACGAACCAGACTGATCCAAGAGATCTCCACTGCTGGTAATGCGATGTCCAATAGATCCAGCTAGCATTTTGACGCTTTGCATCTCCCCCTCTTTGTTCTCCCGAACCACTACAGAAGCAAAGCCCCTGGAAGTTCTCTTCGTATCAATCATCCGAGCACCACCTGTGGAATGATCCTGAATTTCCTCCCCTTCCTCAGACCAAAAACAAAACTTCGACAACCAGCCGGATACGTAGCGGGTTCCGGAGCACCCATCTCTGTAGTGGACCATCTTGTTCCAAAATTCAAAGACCTCGGAACCAGTTGGATTATCGAACGAATTGACGAAGCTGTCCAAGACGGTCTCGAGCTGGTCCGCAAACTTTTCGACTTCCTCTCGGTGCGAGGTTGAGATCTCCCATAGGCGATCGCGAAGTCTAGCCCAGTCCTCTCTTTCGCCCAGAAGGGTAACAGATGGAAGACCGCAACTATATGAGACGTTGTAGTTGAAACACGGCTGGCGTGCTTCTGATTTGATCGGCATGATAAAATTTTTTGGATCTGTATTAATATCCTCAAATTCCCTCGCTATTGCTAGAGCAATTGCCCGGTCGCCATCTCCAGTGGTAGTGAAGTTTGGCCTGATCCAATTTCTTAGACCGACCTCGAGATCCCAATTTCCCCAGTTTTCCCAATATTTTATATCTCCGTCATCAAAAACATTTTTAGATCCCCTCGTTTTTGTTGGAGCTAACCATTCTAACTCAGCTTCGTCGGTGGTGGAATCATCTTCGTCCATGATGGAATCATCGTCGTCCATGATTGACTCAGCTCCGTCTATCATGGACTCATCTTCTTCCATGGCAGCCTCAGCTTCTTCCATGGTGGCATAATCCGTGGCCCCGACATCTCGCCATCCTTCATTCACTGTCAACATGTATCGAAACTTGTCGCCATTTCTGTCGAAGTAGAAACTGAGCTGAACGAGGATTGACAACCAGACGTCGTCAGGCCGAATCTTCAGGTGGTGATGTCCACTGTATGCTTCGCAAACTGCATGGACAAATCCATTACACGAAGGGCCAAAATATTCAGTCTCGAGGTCTTTGGATGAAGGTTCCGGCACACTCGTGCATTGCTCCGCTTCCTCGGGACATGATTCCTTCAACAATTCTTCGGCAGTCGTGACGAAAGATTTCTGTTCCCATACTGTGGGGTTGTTATCCGTCAGGAAAACAGTAACAGGCATTTTGTGGTTCCTTTTGCTGGGGAAAGGGTGGAAGAAGTTGCTGATGTATGGGGTGAAAGGGAAGGGGGCTTAGCTTTGAGTAGCGGACGTGCCGATGGGCTATATACAAGGCGATAGATTGTACATAGATTGTAAACCGTTCAGCAGGCACTAACTCATAACAAGAGTGCGGGTTTTTAGCTCATTAAATAAGAAAAGAACAATGATTCTTGAGCCTGCCGCTGTCATTAGCAGTTGCCTCAATAACAAAGGTGAGTCGAAGTTTAACTCTTGAAGCTATGAGAGTGGACACTTGGGTTTGTTCAGCGAAATGGATAAGAAATTTTAGACATGCGATGTAGATACATATTCACAGCAATCTGTTCTTGAATCGATGAGATATTAAATCCATTGTGTCGAGAAGGCAGTGTGTTCAGATAGCTACCAAACAACGAACAACGCAAAACGCTAGTACGAGTGAATGGAGGCATTAGCTTAGAGCAATGTCTAGGAACCCTATACCTCATTATCAAAGATTTCCTCACCTAACATACACTAGGGTTCTAAAATCATTGATCATAGACAAACCCCGTTTATCAAGAATGCTTGATGTTCCTGGAAAGTTTGATCCTCAACTTTGGTGGAACTAGCTCGAACCTCCTTGTGCGCTTCGCTATTATGCTCGAGGTCGATGCACAAAGGGGGGGGGCATGATCATTTGACACACATACACAGATCTTTGCTGATTGATCGCCTGACTTGTCTATTCTGAAGAATATTAAGCTCTAAGGAGTTGAATTAAGCTTTGCGGTTAGAAGTAACAACAGATAGGCAAATACCTCATATTCGCCTTACTTGGTCGCCAGAGGGGCCTTTCGACGGCAATGGTGCCATGATAAACTCCTCTGATCCACTGCCGTCGTGGTCAAACTCATTGTAACCGTTTGCAGTCGGGCGCTTTCTCTTGTCTCCACCGCCAGCACCGAATGTCATGAGCGAGCCCGGCTGAGCTGACTCACTGTGGCCCGTCTTTCGCGATGCGTAGCTGGATTCGCCAATCAGCCGAGGGGCAATGTGCTTGAAGCACTTGCGTAGTGTCGTCATGGAGCCGCATATGACCAAGAGATTTGCTTCAACCATAAACCAGGTGGACACCTTGGCCACTTCCCATGTAACATCGGGAGAGTTGAGCATAGCTGGGAGCAAAGCGGCGCGTACAATTCCAGTCACCACCGTTCTATATTAACACAAAGGTAGTTAGTTCATTGAATCCCCATTCTAAGAACAAAATACTTACGCTGAGCCAATAGTGAAGACAGCGAGAAGGCCGATCTTACGGGCAGTCTTCATCTGCAAGCCGACGACCATCTTGATGGGCAGGACGAGGATAATAACGTCGGAAATGATATTGAGAACCGCCGTGGCAATATAAATGGCAGCGGTGCTTAGGCATTGGCCCTCGGTGATGGTGATGTCCCAACCTCTCGCGATCGGTCGGCATCCGAAAATGAGTGTACCCTCCAGCACGATTGTGTACGCTATTTGGAACGCGATAGTTGTCCATGTAGATATTATGAACCATTGCTGTGGGCTGAGACGAAGATAGAAGGTAAGGAGAGACAATTTCGCAAAACACCCGCACGCTGCGTAGACGGGGCCTTGGATGTACGCAATCTAAGCCACAGACAAGTCAACATCAACCTCCACCCAGCGGCCAGTTCCTTCTCTCACTCGGTCGAGGCGGGAATATTAAGCTTACCTTGACGTACTCTCCCAGATTCTCGATGGGCAGTTCCCATCCGTGTAGACCCGCCTGCTTCTTGGCGTATGTTGGTAAGGTAAGCCCCATAGTGACGAACGAAAGTACGAAGGCCAGAAACAGCAAGTCTAGGAGGCGTCAGTCCATTCATCTTGCACATAATCTCCCCAATGTGCCCTTGATTAGGCATGACCGGTTTGCAACATACAATCGTCGCTATTGCACTTCTTGACGATGAAAAACTTGGTGTACATCCGCTGAGCCATAAACAAGACGTTGAGAAAGGCGAAAACGGCGGAAACAACGTAGATTTCGGGCACGCCACGGCGCTGCGGGTTATCCAAGTCGACATGGTAGCCCGGTGGTGGCTCCAGAGCTACCATAACACCATTGACGAGAGCCATGGCGCGTTCATGGACAGGAAGTTGTTTTCCGGACAGTTGGTGTTCATCCGGCGAGCTTGACAAAGATGTTGGTGACCCAGAAAAAAGGCTGGCGGATCGGGCACATTCAAGTAGGGCCACAGACCGAGTAGGAAAGAACAGAGTATTACATCCTGACGCAACTGTCAGGCCAACCTCTTTTCGGGAGTTCGAGGTAGATCGTACACGGAAGGGGATGCAGATCCCAGTCGGCACCTTTAACGTTGCATCCCAGGATGCGCTTCCTTCCGCATCACAATTTTTTCCCCTCGGGAGACTCTGTCCTTAAAATGAAAGCCTTATTTACGAAACCCGGTCTACTAGCTACATTTTCCTCGAATTGCAGCACGAACGAGCTGCAAAAGGGGCGGATCCGATGTGAGGTGGGCTCTCCCCTCGTCCCCGAGTTTAGGGATACAGAGCCGGCTTACAGAGTATACATAGTTTGATCAATCGACGGCTCCTAACCGCGCGCTTCATTCAGCTGTCGCCTTGCCCGTGCACAATGCATTAGCTGAGGCGTAGTGGGGGCCGGTGTTGGATCCTTTGAATCCCCTCTCTTTGACGAGGGTCTGTTCTTCCGGACAACGGTTGCCTGCTGCATAAAAAGAAACGAGACCGGCCTTCATCTCGGTCAATATCAATGTTATCGGGATTTTCTCTTCCAATCTTGTCTTGTTCGATTGCACTAATCTAATATACGCACAAGACTCGTCCATCCGCAGCCATGGCTACCGCGAGACCCAACTTCGACCCAGAGCTGGCGCCTTTTCATGATGCCTACCCCCTCCCGGCAATTTTGGCGCTGGAACTACTTCCTGCCATCAGACCTCAGCTCGATGCGGCATATACACCCGAGTCCGTCCTTGGCGATCACCCCTTCACCCACCAGGTCGAGTATGCTGAGGGCAGCGACGGCCACAAGGTGCCACTGGCTGTCTTCATTCCCAAGTCAGCGACGGACAAGGCCGGCAGCCGTCCGTGCATCTACTTCATCCACGCTGGGGGGCTGATCCTCAGCAACCGCTACTGCGGCGTGGGCGAGGTCCTGGGCGCCGCCGCCGAGATCAACGCCACAGTGGTGAGCGTCGAGTACCGGCTCGTTCCAGAGCACCCAGCGCCGGCAGCCCTGAATGATTCCTTCCAGGGTCTGACCTGGGTTCACGACAACGCCGCCAAGCTGGGGGTCGACCCCGCAAACATCGTCGTCTGGGGCTCTAGCGCGGGAGGTGGTCTGGCCGCCGCCGTCACGCTTTTGGCTCGCGACCGCAAGTCCCAGGTCAAGCCTAAAGGCCTGCTTCTTAACACTCCCATGCTCGAGGACAAGATCGATGAAGCCGAGAAGAAGGTTTTCAGCGGCGATGCGGCCAAGATCTGGTCTTCCGAGTCGAATGAAATCGGGTGGCAGGCGTATCTCGGCGACGATGCGGCCAACAGGGCGAACCCCTACTATGTACCGGCCCGGGCGGCTGACCTGTCCGGGTTGCCCCCTACGTTCCTCGATGTTGGCACCGCAGAGTTATTTAGAAAGCCTGTCGTCAGATTTGCCGAGAAAATTTGGGAGAACGCCGGGGATGTAGAGCTTCATGTTTGGCCTGGGACCTTCCATTCCTCTGACTTTGTGGTGCCTGACGCTGCGGTCTCTAAGAAGTCTGTGGCCGCAAGAAAGGCGTTTATCCATAAGATTCTATCCTCTTAGATTTTAGATGAATTATCCGTACATACTTATTCTCCCCTAACATGCCATTCTTTGATAATCTCGCCTCACATTCGATTTTCATCTTGTCAATTGACTGAATAAGCTCCCGGAGAGAACCAACCGGTACCGCCCTACAACCGGGATCGCCAGCTCGGGGCATGCGGCTGATCTGGGCACTCTGTCGGCCATGCCTATGACGTGCGAGAGATGATTCCGCTGACGACAGGGGTTATGGCTGGACTCGGAATGATGTGGCGACCCTTGTTGTTTCATTCAATGCATAATTGAACGATCCTTCTGCATAAAGTAACCAGTTTAAGGCTCTTGATCATCTCTCCATCGCGCCATGTAACCTGAGATTCATTCTGATTTCCCTAAATAGCAGTTGCAAGTCAGCTGAGGCGAACAATGCTGTAGATCGTATTTATTCAGGCTGGAATACAATTCGCGTGCTTACGGTACGAACTAACAATTCGGGACTTTATTGGAACTAACAATGCACCGATTAGAGCGAATCATTAGTGCTGCTCAGTGCGGAGAAAGGGAACAGAACGAGCCTGGCCAAAGCTTCAATCCCAGCCTAGTCAGAGGTTGATCCTATTGCGCAAGTTTGCGTTTCAACCATCTAGAGCATTGACATCTTCACGCATCAATTCTAATGGGAGCTAAAGATCTTAGTCTTGTCTAAGCGATAGCCGGAGGCAATGTAATCATCGACAGTCGTGTTAACAACAAGTTTCCATTCATTGGCTTGCCGAGGAGATGTCTTCAATTTAATTTTAACCCGAGGTGGTCCAACCTACCCTAAACCAGCGCCTTGGGAGCACCACAACTTCACCTCCGCCAGCGGTTTAAACGTAGAAATCCATCCGTTTACTGCCTAAGAATCAGTTTTTCTCTAGGCGTAATCAATTAAATAAGTGAAATATATACTAGATTCCTCTACTATCTCTGAGTGAATCTAGAGTACCCATGTATAAGACCTAATTTTTACTACTCTATAAAGTGAAAGGTCAGCTACCGTGACGTTTCTGTCTTTCTAGATTTTCTCCTCAACATTGAACCTTGGGACACTTGTAGAAAAAAGATAATAACGTTCAACAGAAATGGAAGCTGCCAGAGTCCGATAACTCAACACAATGAATAAAAATCTTAGGATATCATACAGGCAGATATAACATTCGACGATTACTAGGTAATAGCTCTTTTGTCGCCTAGCCCCCCCACTTAGATAGAGCTAGAGCATTCTCTTGCAAGAACATGCGTATTTTTTGTGCTGTATCTAAATTCAACATGTGATTGTCGCCAGTGATTTCCTTCGTCCAACCCAATGAAGGCCCTGCTTACAGATCATCGATGCAAGAAACTTGTCTGCTGCATCGTTGGGGCTTATACGGATAGTTGTAGATCGGAGAGATGGCGGCCTTCATCCGAGCCAATTATGGGAAATAATTGAATCACGGCTTCTATTTGATTGGTGGAGTGGGCATTCTACTGACTCGCGCACGCACAAAAAGACGGCGTCAGATATCGAAACAGGTATGCCATATATACAAACACAGGTCATCTGACTTGACCAACGTAAGTTGGGTGTGCACGATCATAAAAGCTTACAAGTAAATTCACCTACCTCTGCACACGTCATTGGCCTTGGCAGTGACTATTGGCTTTTTATGGCTGTATACTACTATTGAAGAGACAATCGGGTCCATGTCGCTGCATACAGTATACAGCATGGGGTTCAGATCCAGATTAGTTGTTAATCCTCTCGCATTCGAGGCTTCGATACAAGATGTTATTAGTCCTGTTGATTTGGCTCGAGCCGTCGACGGTAGTATTTCCCTGCCTCGGTTGGAGAGAGACGAGTGTTGGCCTCCTCTTCAGATATCAATATTTGTCGTACTTTTGTCGTCCTAGTAAGCCTCATTTGGCAGATTGGTGGAACACGGGACCTCTGTGTCATGCGGTGCGCGCGCGGCATCTTTCCCGATTAGATTACTTCTCAGCCATAAAACAGGATGGGTGTCCAGGGTGTGATTCCATAAGGTCACAAAAATGAATTATCTCTAGCAATGGCGCCAACAAAATCCTTCAAGCCGTGACTGAATTCTCTTGTCTAGTAGATTGAGTGGGATGCTGAGCCAATCACCGTGGCACAATCATCGTGGACTAGGATCCTCTTCATGTTGGTTCGTGGCGGGATGCATTGCGCTCGACCACGCGCCGATATCAGTTCGCCCGTCATGACCAGCTTATGGTACTTCAGGAACTATGACCAACGGTGTAGATCACATTCAGCTATGTGGAAACTGTACGAAGTAATGACTTGGTGGTTGTGGCATCATTGCCCAACGGCACACAAGGGACAGCTAATAGACAAGTAGTGATGAGGTATAAATATAGTATATGACACCCTTTTGTCTCCCAGGATTGGCATCCCCTAATTGTTCAAACCATATTCAACATGGAACCAGATCAGGTCTCCCTTCCTGTCTATGAAGACATCCTCCAGTCATTCCTCCATGAAGCTCGCGTCAAGTTGCCATCTTACAAGGAAGATCCCTCGTTCGACCAAGAGATAATTGACATATGTCTCGCTCAAGATCTCCCCGCAGATCGGATGGAAGTTATTGCAGGAGTTGGTATAGCAACAGCGAAATGGATGTATCCTTCGCATGACCGAGAAACCCAAGTGGCTATCGCTACTTTCACGGCCCTTGCAACCGCAGTCGACGATCTCGGCGAGTCCATAGCCGAGGGCTTACGACAATACCGCACTAGGCTTTTGGCACGCCAACCACTTGGCGTCAAAGTGTTGCAGACTTTTTTTGATGAAGTACTAAATATGGACCGGTTTTATGATACATTTGCGACAGATATGATCTTCAAGGGCACTGTCGACTTCTGCAGCGCCAACCTAGTGGAAATTGAGAAAATGGCTTTGTTGAAGGCCAACAAGAGTGCACCAGGTTTCGCAAACTACTTCCGCTTGAAGAGCGGTTTTGCGGAGCCTTATGCATTCTTCATTTTCCCTGAGAAGTTGCTGCACGGAAGTAATCCTTGTTGTCATCTGCCCTTGATCCCGGATATCGTGGGATTCATCAACGAAGCCAATGATGTAATGTCATATTATAAGGAATCTTTGGTTGGTAACGAGAGAGGAAACGCTATATATCTACACGCCGTAGCGAACGACCAGTCCATCGTCGAGAGTTTATCGGATTACCAGAGGTCGGCTTTAGGATATCTAGATAGGATTAGGAAGTATGCTAGCACGGAGTTGGCGCTGGCGGAAAGGGTCGAGGAGTTTATTCAAGGCTATTTCGCGTTCCACTTGACGCTCACAAGGTATAGACTGAACGAACTGTGTCTCACTGTGCGGGATTAGAGCGGGCTTAATTTAAGGTTTTCAACAAACGTTAATTGGGATGATGTCAGGCTGGCTCCGAACGAACCAGCCTGTAGAGATAGAAGGAAGTCGAATGTGGAAAGAAACGCTCAATGAATTCTTTATCTCTCTAATATATCTGGTTCTATTTAAACTATACAAGATGGCCATAATTTGCAATCAAAGACTTTATTCCTTGGCTTTCCCTCTCTTTGCTTCTTTTCCCCCAAACAAATCCTAGATGCCGTATTCGATAACCACTAACAACTCGCTCTTCACCTGCTTAGAGCCAGAACATTCTCTTGCAACAGCATGAGTAGTTTGTGTGCCGTATCTAAATCCAACAAGTAGCTGTCACCAGTGATCTTCAGCGTCAGCGTGTCACTTTCCACAGTGGAGAAGATTCCAAGATGTTGCGTTGCGGATTCTGGATGCTTGAGGTATTCAACTTGAGCCTCCTCATCCCCAGACTGCACCTTGGGCAAATTGACCGACCCGAAATGTTCCACAACAGAGTCTAGTTCAGTATCGGCTTCCCAGTCGGTGCACTCCTTGATAATCTCGTCTAGACCCATTGTCTCTGACGCCCCGCGGGCCACGGATTGATCTTGAACCGCGGCGAGAAGCTCGTGAGGCGAACTGTTGGCGCTGAGACGAACTCTCACGGGGACAATATTGACACATGGACCAACAACCTCTTGAAGGCCAGGTAGAGATGAATTCCGCCCGGAAACCACCTGTCCGAACACTACATCATTTCGACCCACAATTCCGGAGAGGACTCGAGCCCATGCGGAGGGAACCAATGAGGCGAAAGAAACTCCCGAAGGGAGGCTTGGAAGAGCCAAAGAGCATTCCACTTCCACCGGGACTAGAGCTGACGATGTCGATTGTGCTGAACGCAATTTAGGTCTTATGGCGCTAACTTGGGCTCCCTGCAAGAGTTGCCGCCAGTAGCTCACGGCGTTCGGCCTGGAAGCTCTGGTATGTGATATGAACAGGGAAAATGGTAATTCAGGAGCTATCGGCTTGTCTTGGTACGCATCGAAGAAAGTCTGGAGGATGAGTGGAAGAGACACGCCATCATACTGTGCGTGCGAGAAACGAACCATCATGTGATCTCCTGTGACGTGCCTGAAGAGGGTAAACTTTGCGAAAGGAGCACAGGGGACCAATTTTTGTCGGGTGTCCTCTTCAAATGCTTCTTGTATACCCCTCTTGATGTCTCCTCGAATGTTCATAATGTTCACTGAAGGCTCAAGTTCGCGTAGCACCACCTGCCAGTATACTCCGTCGAGCGGCATGAAGACGGAGCGTAGAATGGAATGGGTTTTAAGCACTTGGTGACAAGCCAATGTCCATTTACTGACGTCGACAGATGTTCCAAGACACAACGAGAAATAGTTGAGCGCTGATTGAGGGGTCTTGATAGACATTTGTAGGTTATGTTCTTGGAAGCTGGTGGTTGGAATAATATCCTCGATGTTCGACTCCGTGATTGAGTTACTGGATTGCAGTTTTCCAACGATCTCAGCCGACACCAAAGAAAAGGGAAGAGGTATTTCCCCTTGTTGATCCTCGGTAGTAGTCAAAGATAGGCAAGCGGTCATGCGTGATAGCACAGGGGCCTTGAAAATGTCTGCTACGGAGAGTTTGAGGTTGTTGCGGCGTGCCTCGTTTACGAGCTGCATGGCACGAATAGAGTCACCTCCGGATTCGAAGAAATCAGAGTCTAGCCCAATTGACGAGCTGTCAATCTTGAGAACATGCGCCCAGATTTGCTGCAGCTGCCTCTCTAATCTGGTAGAGGGCTGGCGGTTCACTGAAGAGGCCGAGGCGCGAAGGTGCTCAAGCCTCTTCGCTAACAACGGGGCACCGATTGCTTGCAATGCCTTCCGATCGATCTTGCCTGCGCTAGTCAATGGCATCTCTGGTAGCGTAGCATACAGAGTAGGAATCATGTGGGTGGCGAGTGAAGATGCTAGATTCTGAGCGGCTATCCGTGGGATTTCAAGCGTGTTCACGGCCTCAGCATCGTCCACCAGTATGAAAGCGACGATCTTGGAAGTCTCCTCAATGACCTCAACGACCACATGCTTGGAGGCTCGTGCTTCGGGAATGTACTGGCGAACATTCTGCTCGACTTCGCCGAGCTCAATTCGCTGGCCATGAATCTTGACCTGCGTATCCTTGCGGCCAATGAAGCTAAGACTTGAGTCTGGGTTGAACCGGACCAGATCGCCTGTCTTATAAAGTCGACCGCGTCTGCCTGGCCCATCGGGATTACCAGACACCAGCCACGCGGGATCTTGCACAAACGCGGCCGCGCTCCTTTCAGGATCACTGAGATAACCACGGGCTAGAATAGGGCCCTCGACTAACAGTTCTCCGACGGCCCCAAACGGAGCAAGTACCTGGTCGTCGTCGGGATTAACAACCCAGCAGGCGCATCCAACGGCTGTTCCGATGTGGTTTTCAGGGCGATTTTCCCGTCTGGCGGAACCCAAGGCACAGATAACTGTTGCCTCGGTAGGACCATAGGCGTCCATGATGTTGGCATGTTGAACAACTCGCTTGTAATCAGAGTCCGGCATGCTTTCTCCCCCCATTAGGAGAACGCGGAACTGGCGGAGCGCTGCATCGTCGAGGGTGCGGATAACGGAAGGCGTGAGCACACCCATATTGACGTCATATTCTATGAGTCGCGGGCTCAGGTTACTGACACGATCTTCGTCAGAGAGCACACAGACGCAGCCACCGTGGACAAGGGTGGTCAGGATCTCGAAGATCGTTGCATCCCAGGTATAAGCGGCGAATTGAATCATGCGGGTAGTATGATCTACGCCGATTCTACGTCCGTGGTACGAGCACCCAGAACTGACAGACTGATGCTCAAGCATAACACCCTTGGGTGTGCCAGTACTTCCCGAGGTGAACAAGACGTAGCAAAGAGAAGTTGGTGAATATTTGGTCAGCTGTCCACGAGGAGATGCAGGGAGGGTATTGATGAGCTTTTCGCCGACAGGGATGATCATACGGTTCTCCCCAAAATGTAGGTTTGCATTGTTAACGGATGTCAATACAACAGTCGAATTTATCTGAGAAAGTACCTTCTCTCGTGAGGCGTCTTGCGATGTGTTGAGGGGAACGAATGCGGCACCTGCTTTGAGGACTGCGAGCAAAGCAACAACAGCCCATTTCGAGTGCTCGAAGCACATAGGCACCATTTTGTCTGGACCAACACCAAGACCAATCAGAATATGCGTAAGTCTGGTTGAAAGGTCGTCCAACTGGTCATAGGTCAATTCTCCATCCCAGCTGTAGACTGCCGGGGCTGTAGGGCGTTCTCGAGTTTGCTCTGCAATTATTTCATGAACACAGCGTTTGATATGCGGCGGCACAGCCTTGTTGAGATTCCACTGCTGGCGATTCTCCTCTTTATTGCCAATATCCAATTCAGCAAGCAAAATTTCGGGAGTAGTTGCCAAAGCGTTCATTGCTTGGCTGAGACAGGAAGCAACACCAGCTGCTTGGCTTGAAGTCATGCAGGAAGATTTGGCAGTCATGGTAATATCAATACTGTTGCCATCATATGCTCCGTTTAGTGTGACATCGTACTGAATTCTTGTTAGTTATCCGCGTTCTCTCAGTTTCTTATAGAATTCTTACCTCTGTATCATCTGTGCCGTCGTGGAGAACAAACTTGACGCCATTCTTGGGACTTTCCTCGCTATCGTTGGAGGCACGTTGGAATGACAACGCTGTGTTGAACAATGCAGAAGAGCCAAGACCAAGCGTGCTGTGAAGATCTGAAATCGGGTACATGCGGTGAGACAGGCCCTTTAAGTGCTCCTCTTGGACTCCCCGCAGTACATCAAGTGCTGTGCCATCCTGATCTACTGCCACGCGGCAAACCATCATACCTATCATGGGTCCGAAAATATCGGAGACGTTGTCGATAGGAAGGTCTCTGCAGGAGACGAGGTTACCGAAGCTTGGCGCTGAGGAGCCAGTGTATCGGGTTAGAACCAATGCCCATGCCGTTTGCATCACCGTAGCAATAGTGATATCAGAGTGCTGACAGAAGCTTATGATGGCTTCCGAATCGATTCCGGGGGTCTTAATGGTGATGTACTGCGTTTGATCATATGTCGGAGGTGCGATGCTGGGGAAGTGGCATGGTTTAACATCGGCCAAGGTCTGTTTCCAGTACTCGCGGTCATCATCGTATGAGTAGTCTTGAAGATGAGAAATGAACTCGCGGTAAGAGCTTCCTTCGGGCAAAAGAGTACCTGAAGAAGCGGCTTCCAAATCATGAAGGATGATCCCGGTCGAATGAGCATCCAAGATGGCATGGTTGATCTCCAGCCCAAGTAAAACTCGACCATCACTGAGTTGGCAAACAGATAGGTGATGTTCAAGATTTGACTGGCCATATCGATCTGATCCCATACGAGCTCTGAATTGATCCAATTCAAAAGTTTCACCTTCTTCTTTGAAGATGGAAATACTTGGGCTTGGGTTGTGGAGAATAACATTGAAGATGCGTCTGCTTCCTGGCATATCTTTTACGAGGCACGCCCGGAGGAGAGAATGCCGCTGCACGACGGCTTTCCAAGCGTCGACAAGACCCGGAATACTAATTTGTTGCCCTTCTTCAGACACAGCCTCGAAAACGAACGATGTACGGTAGCTGTTGGGATCTTTGAACTGACTCATGACGATGCCTTGCTGTAAATCTGAGCAGGGGAAGCAGTCCTCGACGTCATCTGGAGTCAGGCCTAGTCCCGGAACAACATTCTCTTGGAAGACTCTAAGATCGTCGATGCTAGTGAAAGCAAGAGGGAAGTCACTCAATGTCCACTCCATGGGCCGACCAGGTAACGTCTGAGTTATCTCCAGGAGCGTCTTTTCATACTGAGAGATCCAAGCTTCGATACGCTCATGGTGCTTCATATTCTTATCGTACAGTACGGAGATTGAAGCAGAGCCATGCTCAATCGCAACGTTGAAGTCGAATAAAGCGAATCTTCGATGGTATCTAGAACTTGCGGCAACGTCATCTGGTGCTGAAACGAGACTGAATAGTGAGCTCTCGTGTTCAAGTTGCTGGAAAGACCCCAGAAAGTTGAACATTATCTCGGCGGGGAATTCCTTGAGAGTAGTCCCGCTGGTAAGATCTCCACTGAGTTTTGAGGCAAGGTAGGACTGATTGTTTGACGATCCACGGAGGAAGTCTTTGACGCCTCGGATAGCTTGGAATAAGTCCCAACGAGTATCTTTCTTGACGTTCACCGGGAAGATATTCGTAAACCAACCAACAGTGCGAGACAAGTCAATGTTCTCATCCCAAGCATCACGGCCGTGCATCTCGTTGTAGACCGAAGGCAGCTGGCGCTCGGGGAAGTGTAGCGAAAAGGAATAGATGAGAGCTGCGATCAAGAGCTCAACGGGACGCGTTTGAAAGGCGTTGTTACTGTCACCTAAAAGACGGGAGGTAGCTTGTTCGTTGAGAGAAAATCCTTTGGTTACCGTTGTATCGGGTGAATCTGAGCTGGAGGTAATGCCCCAGTGCTCCAATAACATGGACTCATTGTTAGGATGCTGAGTCTTTTCCTCAACAGCACTTTCTCTGAAGTGATTAGCCTGAGCGATTTGCCACGACGGAAAGCTAACAGCCGGCGCAGGAGGGGGCTCTTGATTCCGAAGGAGGCACTCGAGGTCTTCAGATATCACTCGCCATGATACAGCATCAATGACCAGGTGATGAATGCTAATGAATAAGCGCTGGTCTTCCCCGTTGTCTATCAAAACAGCCGAGATCACGGGGCCATTCTCAATATCAAGCTTAGACCGGCACTGAATAAGTGCAGCTGAGATTTCTGTTTCATTATCTGTTTCAACAAGACGTAGGAAAGACGAACTATCCTGCGATGGCTCTGTGATGTACTGTTGCCAGTTATTTGTCGATGACTTGGCAAAGCGAGCACGAAGCATAGCGTGACGCTCAACAATGACATTGAATGCCGCGAGTAATGCAGAGAACTCAACCCGCTGGCCAATTTCGAGGAAGACAAACTGGTCGAAGAAGGCGTAGTCATCCGTCTGAAGGCTGAGATATAAATGTTGAATAGGGCTTAATCCAAATCGTTGATTGACAGTAACCTCGTTGTTTAATGTCAATATTGTCAATATGTTCTTGCTCGCCGAAAGCCCATTACAAATACGACCAATTGTCTTCTTGCGCATGATGTCGCTCGTCGTGATCGGTAAGCCCATTGAGCGAGCTGCACTAGCAATCTGCATGGCGGTGATGGAATCGCCACCCAACCTAAAGAAGTTTTCATCTAAGCTGATACTGCTAGACTTTACGTTAAGTATCCGAGCCCAGAGTGCCTGAAGCTGTTGCTCAGCGGCAGACGTGGGCATCCGCTTCTCGCCCTGGCTTCTCAGGTCTGCTAGCTGCTGGGCAGTGAAGGATCCTGCCATTTCGCGCAGTCGACGGCGGTCTGTTTTCCCTGTTGTTGTCATTGGAAGGTCAAGGATAGCCAGATATACTGTAGGAACCATGTAGTTCGGTAGTCGGTCGTTCAACATATCATCGATACGTGAATCAACTTTCAAAACACGTAAAGGCCCATCAGGGGAGCTCTCAGGATCAGGCTGGGTGAGGAATACCGCGAGTAACGGCCGAGCCCCCTCGCCGGAAGGTGCAATAACCTCCGCAACGAGCTCATTAGCAGATCGAGCCTCAGGGAGGCATGCCCGCACATGGCTTTCTACCTCTCCCAACTCAACACGCTGTCCGCGAATCTTGACCTGCGTATCTTTGCGTCCCATATAAACAAGGCTCCCATTCTCCGTATAAGAGACAAGATCACCAGTTTTATACAAGGTACCAGACCGTCCTGGATGATCGGTACCACGACCCTGGAGAAGCCAATCAGGATCTCTGATGAAAGCTGCCGTTGTCTTTTCGTGGTCATTGAGATAGCCAAGACCCAGGAGTGGCCCCTCAAGTAGCAGCTCACCGACTGTACCTATAGGCATGAGCTTGTTGTGATCAGATGGATCAACAACCCATGTTACGGCGCCGGCACCTTTGCCGATATGAGCTGCCTCTGATGGGTTTGCCGCGACTGAGTTCACTACACTGTTGGTGGTGCATTCAGAAGGCCCATATGCGTTGACAACCGATACATGCGGCCACCACCTTTCAATATCAGATTCAGTTGAGGCTTCACCCACGAGGATGAGTGACTGGAGGGTCGGGAGCTGCTTCGGGTCGATTAGCCTGGCAATGGTTGGCGTTAGCAGAACTAAGCTCGAATCCATTGCGGTCATAGTTTCCGTGAGCTCATTCTTTCGTTGTGATTCAGATGGCACGCAAATACAGCCTCCGGTTGATAGCGTGACAGCCGTGTTATAAACGAAAACATCGAAGACGTACGAGGCAAAATCGAAGACCCTGGAATCAGATTTGAATCCTAGAGCTTCTGCCTGGTACAAGATGTTTGAACTCATGGCCCGGTGCGAAACAACAACTCCTTTCGGTACGCCAGTGCTACCGGATGTAAAGACGATATACATAGGTGACTCGGGATCAATTTTAGGGAGTGCATTGGAGTTGGGGGACACTCTGCGCAGGGCTGGACCAACAGCGATTGTTGTTTCAGTAAACTGAGTACTCAGAGGCTTATGTTGGTCCGATGAGAGTATCACGGTAGCACTGGTTTGAGAAATGATTGAGTGCAGCCGGGCTTCAGGATACTCAGGATCAAGCATCACAAATGCGCCACCAGCCTTCAGCACAGAAAGAATGGCGACAGTAGCCCATACGGACTTTTCGAAGCAGAGCGGTACGACTACCCCGGCTCCCACTCCTAAACCGACCAATCGATGCGCAACTGTGCCGGACAGGAGATCTAACTCCTTGTATGTGAGATCCCCATCCCATGCACTGACTGATAGCGCGGAGGGGCGAGATGCGACTTGTTCTGCAAAGAGATCAGTGATGCAACGTTCATATGGGACAGGAACATCGCTGTTCCATGACCAGATATCCCGCTGGTCTTCTGGGGAAAGAGTCATGAAACTATCCAGTGTCTTAGACGTGTCAGAGTTGAGAAGAGTTAGAAGACTCTGGATCGTAAAGCTGAATTGACGGATGATTTGCTGCATCATCCATTGGCTTATGATTCTGGCATCGTAATTCGCGACAATCCTCATGCCGTCACGTGCAAGATAGACATTCAGCGTAATGGCATACGTGCTGAAGGCACTCTCGTCTGAATCATTTCGCCATTTGCCCACGTCTGATCCTCCCAAAGAATCCTCGTCCGGCGGTTGAACAATCAGGAGTGTCTGAAACTGGACAGCATCGCGAGCGCTGGAGCTCAATTTCGCAATCTCCTGTAAACCAATCTGTTCATATGGAGTTATTTCTGTAGCCTGGTCCTGGACAGCGCGAAGTAAGGCCACCACGGACGAATTAGGGTCCAGACAAACGCGAACAGGCACTGTTGCGATGGTTGGGCCAACAATTGACTCGATGCCCGCCACAGGAGCATTACGGCCAGACACAGTGGCGCCAAAGATCACATCATGATCGCTGCTGTGAGTGCTTATAGTAATGGCCCAAGCCGCTCTGACGATGGTTGCAAGAGTGAAGTCCGACTGCTCCACCGGCGCAACCGCACAAAGTTGCTGCAGAACGGAATCTCCCACTGGGTCTCTTGCGTGTGGTGGGAGCGGGGGAAAAGGAGTTGAGTGATAGTCGGACAGTTCTGATCGCCAGTAGGACTCGCTGGCGTTTCGGGTCTGTTGGATATGTCGGATGAAAGACGCAAAAGGAAAATTTATAGTAGGCCGAGGCCCGTTGTATAGGCTGTCAACTAAGTGAAGAAGCATCTGCAAAGATGCACCATCATAAATGGCGTGATGGATAGTCAACACAAACTTGGATGACGTCCCCTTAGTGACTTCAAACTGTGCTAGGGGCTGTCCGAGACCATAGGCTGTACCCTTTTCTGGCTTTGCCCAGTTGTCTTGATGCTTGAGCACAACTTGAAGCAGTCCGTAATCAGGATTTTGTATAATCCTAGTACGTAGCACCGCTACAGTTTCTGTAGCTTCATTCCAGGCGTTAATGTACCGTGAGATATCTACCGTCTCTGAAAAGGTCAGAGTTGCTTGGAATGTATAAGCACCTGCTTGCTTGTCGGTGATGGCAAGAAGACCTTCTTGTAGAGGTGTGCAAGGGTAGATATCCTCGATCTCATCAGGCGTCACACCGCAGCTAGTAGCAATTTCAGAAATATTTACTGACGGGTGGAAGCCAGCGGGCATCAAGGCGAATGGCTGAATGGCTTCTGTATCGTGCGTGGGGAGTTCTTGACCAGCTAGTTCGGCCAATGCGGCCAGCCTTGGATGACGGAAGATATCTTGCACGGATACTGCAATGCCTTCCTTCCTAGCCGTGCTGACCAACTTCATCGCAGAAATAGAATCCCCTCCGAGGCGGAAGAAGCTATCGTCGAGGCCAATATTGTCTGGCTTAAGTTGAAGGACATGAGACCAAAGCTGCTGTAGCTTTTTCTCGATCTCCGTTGTAGGCTTCCGCTTGTCGCCAGTGCTCATTGTCAGTAAATCGGCCAGTTGATCCGTTGTAAATGCACCCGCCATCTTTCTTAAATCGTTTCGGTCGATCTTCCCCGAGGTCGTCAATGGCATGTCTAGTATGGAGAAGTATACCGAGGGTAGCATGTGCGCAGGAAGGCGGCTTGCAAGTCGATCTTCAGCGTCAGAAGACACTGCTAACACCTGCAGAGAGTTACCCTCCATCATCCTCTTGTTCTTGTCGTTAGGTCCTTGCGTAGATACAAAGACGGCGAGCATTGGGCTAGCCTGCTCTCCAGAAGGCGTGAAGACCTCTGCCGCAATGTATGAAGCGTCCTTGGCCTCCGGTAAGATCTCCCTGACATGATGTTCAACTTCGCCAAGCTCAACACGTTGCCCTCGAATCTTGACTTGTGTGTCCTTGCGCCCGACAAAAGTCAGGCTGCCGTCTTGGTGGTAGCGAACTAAATCACCAGTTCTGTAGACAATGCCATTATGCCCCGGATGTTTGGATGTACCGGTCACCAAAAAGGAAGGGTCCTGAATGAAGGACCCGGCGGTCTTGTTAGGATCGTTTAGATATCCAATTGCAAGTTGTGGTCCCTCTAGCAGTAGCTCTCCTATAGTACCAATTGGGACCAGCTTATTGTAATCATCAACACTCACAACCCACGGAATCATTCCCACTCCTTTGCCAATGCGAGTTACCTCTTCCGGGACCTGGGAGGCGTGATTGATGATGCTCTGGATAGTGCATTCCGCAGGACCATAAGAGTTGATGAGTTTAACACGACCCCACCACCTCGAGGTATCTTCATATGTGACTGGCTCTCCACCAAGGGTCAAGATTTCCAAAAGGGGAACATCTTCTGGGTTGATCAGACGACTGACAGATGCTGTCAGTGCTGCTGTCGTTGCTTTCATTCTATGAATCGAGCCAGCTAAGTCATTCTTCCGGTCCGCCTCGGATGGTACACACACGCAGCCACCAGTTGAAAGCGGAACCAAGGTGTTACTGATGAAAACGTCGAACGTGGTTGCCGTAAAGTCGAATGCCCTGGTTCCTTGGCGGAACCCGAGAATCTCGGCGGAATGATAGACGTTAGAGGCAAATGCTTGATGGGAAACAACAACACCCTTTGGTTCACCAGTACTGCCGGATGTGAATACCACGTACATAGGAGAGGATGGTTTTGCCGAGGGCAATTCGACACTCTTATCATCCTCGGCGATAGCTCCAGGTCCAACTTCAATAACATCACCTGTCAGACGTGCTGCAAGTGACATGCTTTGACTATCACAGAGGGTGATTTTTGCCTCCGTGTCATGAATGATGCGACGTAGTCGGAGCTCTGGGTGTGCTGGGTCTATCATAAAAAATACGCCGCCGGCTTTGAGAACGGCGAGGATGGCCACTGGTATCCACCTTGACTTTTCGAAAGACAAGGGGATCATATCGCCAGGCTTCACGCCGGATAGGATCAGCTGTTTTGCCAGTCGTGTGGACAGCTCATCGAGACACCCATATGTAAGTTCTCCATCCCAAGCGCTGATAGCTGGAGCATCAGGCTGAAATTTGGCCCAATCGTCAAAAAGATGATGCGCACAGCGCTCAGATACGCTAGGTACGTTACTATTCCAGGAAAATATCCTCTCCTTGTCATTCATCGAAACAGAGTCCACATCTCCGACCAGTAGATGAGATTCTCTAACAAGCGTATTGACAATCTTACTCAAGGAGTCGGCGAGGTTGGACACTTGGACGCCGGAGAGGAAGCTTGACCGCGCAGATACTGAGATGTCTATCGCTTTGTTTTCCTGCAATACACTCACGGTGACGGCATACTAGTATTCTGTTAGTTTGGATAATAAAGCGGCGACGTCTGCCACTTACCTCTGTTGGGTCACTCCAATCTTGGGGGATGACTAAAAGGCCAGAATTCTCCTCCTCTTCATTGGAATCAGATCTGGTCAAGGAAATACCGGTGTTAAATAAAGCCATCTGGTTGAGCCCGAGGGACCTGTGGATGTTAATCAACGGATACGACTGGTAGGGAATGCTCTCCACGCAGGCCTCGTGCGCGGATCGAATGGTGTCCAGGATGGTCTTTGCGGCGTCGAGCTGAATTCTGCCTGTGAAAATGTTGATCAAAGGACCTAAGATTTCGTTGACTTGGTCAATGTCTAGGTCGCGGCCTGAGGTCAAGTTGCCAAAACAAGGCGACTGGCAGCCTGTGTAGTCTTTCAAAACTAAGGCCCATGCCACCTGAATAATAGTCGAAAGGGTGACCTCCCACTGTTGGCAGAAAGCATGGATTGCGTCAACATCTAGACCAACGACCTCTGCAGATCTTTCCCTCACATCATGCTCTGGGGACTCGGATAGCTCAGGGAATAGACAAGGCTCAGCGTCCTCCAAGGCAGCAGCCCAATACTTCTCCGCTTCTTCATGGACCTGTCGTTCGAAGAACGCCGACACATTTCTAAAAGAAGCAGCCTCTCCATCAAAATCTTCAACGTAAGCGCGCTTGAGATCTTCAAGAAGAATGTCGCGGGAGTGGGCATCGATAATGGCATGATTGATGCTCAAACATACTGCCACTTTGCCATCCTTGAGCTGGCATAGCGCGAGATGATGCTGGAGACCCCCAAGCTGTTGCTGAGTAGTTGCATCGTAGTGCTGTTGAAATTCCGAAAGGCTCATGGTTTCGCTTTTTGTTTGCAAAACCAAAATCTCCGGCTGAGGGTCTCGAAGGATAATATTAGCTAGCTCATGGGTGCCTGGCATATTGTCGACCACTACAGACCGCAGTAATGCATGACGGCGAACAACCTTCTTCCAAGCGTTGCTCAGTCTATTGCAATCAATTGCATCGCCATCAACAGCAGCCATGGTAGAGAGAGACACAACGCGGTAGTTCCCTGAGTCTTTGGTCTGACTGACTAAGATTCCTTTCTGCATGGGAGTGCAGGGAAAGACATCTTGAACCTCATCAAGCTCAACGCCAAGACTAGGTAGGGTGATCTGCGTAAAGTCGTCCAGTTCAGTATACGACTTGAACATCAGTGGGAAGTCAGAGAGTGTCCACTGTGGTTTAATGTTGGAAAGCTGTTCGATCATCTGCGTCATGGTATCTCTGTATTGCTTAGTTAAAATAGCCGCCTTTGTGTGGTTGATATTGCGGTCGTAAGTGAGTGAGAACTTTGCACAACCTTCTTCGACGATAGCACCGATATCAAAAAGTGCCATTCGTCTATTCGGCGTGGGAGAAGAGAGCGAGTCAATCTCATCTGAAATGGGAAGCTGTTTAAAAAGCGAGTCATCACGCTCAAGCTGTTGGTAGACACCCACATAGTTAAAGACGATCTCTACTGGGAAAGCCTTCACAAAAGACAGCGCTTGACTCTCTGACACAAACTGAGATGCAAAGTATCGCAGGTTCTCGTGCTTGCGGTTGCGAATTTGGTCCTTTGTCTGCCGAATTATATTCAACAAGTTGCTTTCAGCGGAAGGGATGAACGGGACTAGGCTTGTGAACCAGCCAACAGTTTGCGAAAGGTCGGCATTATCATCCCAAGTCTCACGTCCGTGGCTTTCATTGAATATCGTGGGACATTGGCGGTCACAGAATGCTTCGTTGAAGGAGGCAACGAGACCGGCAAGCATAAGCTCCATTGGTTGAGTCCCGAACGCATCGTTAGAACCCCCCAAGAGTAGGGCAGTGGTAGCCTGATCCAACTCAAACTCTTCGGTAACGGTGATGTTGCTCAGAGCCCCCACTGATCCAATACCCCAGTATGAAAGCATTGCAGACTTTTCAGAGAATGTGATGTCCTGAGTTGGAAAGGTGCTTTGAGAAATCTGTTTGGCTTGTAAGTCGCGCCAGGCTCGGAATGTCAGCGAGTTATTAGGAAGTAGGGGGTGGGATAATAATAGGGCTTCCAACTCTTGTAGTATCACGCGCCAGGAAACTAAATCAATGACAAGATGGTGCACGGCCATGAACAACCGGGGCTTCTCTCCGAAGGGAAGGTAAGTTGCGGACAACACGGGACCTGTCTCAACATTGATTTGAGCACGGCATTGGACAATGGATTGGATCTGTTCTTCCTCGTTTTCTGCCTCTGATTCTTGCAATGCAAATGAGTTTTGAATATCTTTGGAGATCAGCTGCTCCCAATTGCCATTCGAACTCTTCCTGAAGCGGGCTCGTAGCATCGAGTGTCGCTGCACGATTATAGTAATCGCTTTAGATAGGGAGGAGAAAAAAACCTCTTCCTTCAGCTCCAAGAAGAAGCACTGGTCAGAAGTGCCTGGGGTCTGTTGTTGAAGATGAAAATATAGCTCTTGTATGGGGGTTAATCCGAAAGGCTCTTCATCCAGTTCCTCCCTAGTATCGACGAGGGGCTTTGTCTGATGAGTAACACCAGCGGCGATCCGGGCAATTGTCTTCTTCCGATGGAGATCGCTGACGGAAACCTGCAATTGCAGCGAGCGAGCGAGCGCCGAAACTTGCATTGATGTGATTGAATCACCGCCTAGACGGAAGAAGCTGTCATCCATGCCGATTGACGCAGCGCTTAGGTTAAGCACTCTAGCCCAAACCTGCTGCAACTGCTCCTCGATGTCATTGGCAGGCATCCGTTTGCGGCTCTCAGACTTGTAATGAAGATCTGCGAGATCTTGTGCGGTAAAAGACGAGACCAATCTTCGTAGCTCTTTACGGTCTGTCTTTCCGGTTGCTGTCATGGGGAGGCGAGGGAGGGTAAAGTACATCGTGGGCAACATGTAGGCTGGTAGGCGCTCCACTAATGCTTCATCCATTTCTCGCGAGACGCTCATTACTCCTAAGCCCGTGCCACTTCCGACGTTGTCAACTGGTTGACCGGTGCCCACGAAAATCACCAGTGTTGGAGAGGCACCAGCTGGGATGACTACTTCAGCAGACAACGGGCATCCCCGATACGCCTCGGGTAAACATTCGGAGACGTGGTGTTCGACTTCTCCTAGTTCTACACGTTGTCCGCGAATTTTAATTTGAGTGTTCTTACGCCCCATATAAGAAATGGTCCCATCAGGGTGGTATCTGACTAGATCACCTGTATGATATACCGTGCTCTGCCGTCCTGGATGATCATGGGTGCCTTCTCGTAGCCATTTTGGCGCTGTAACGAAAGCTTCCGCCGTTTTAGAGGGATCTTTGAGATAACCAAGGCCAAGCAATGGTCCCTCAAGAAGCATCTCGCCGACCGCTCCAATGGGTACTAGTTGATCGGAGTTTCCTGAGTCAACAACCCAAGTGACTGAGCCAATGCCCTTACCAAGACGCAGCGCTTCCGTGGCAGTTTTAGCTTCCGTGTTGAGGAGACTGAGCGGCGTACACTCCGAAGGCCCGTACGCATTGATAACGATTCGATCCGCGTCCCGCCATTTCGTAACATCTGAGATATTGCAGGGCTCACCAATCAGAAGAAGTGTCTTGAGCGATGGGACCTCGGATGGCTGTATTGTCCGGGTGACACTTGGTGTCAAGAATGCCAGAGTGGCCTCCAAATCTACGATTGACCTAGCAAGATTGTTCAACCTATCCTCTTCCGATGGGATGCAGATACAGCCACCTGTAGCCAGTGTGATGACAACATTCATGATATATGCATCGAAGATGTGAGCAGCAAAGTCAAATACTCTCGTCTCAGGCCCAAATCCCATGACTTCGTATTGGTGATGGGTCATGGTTGAGAACGCTCCATAGGGGACAACGACACCCTTTGGCTCACCCGTACTTCCTGACGTAAATACAACGTACATGGGGCGTGCAGGATTGATCGATGGTAGTGGGCATGGTCTAGCACTGGTTTCAGCCAAATCAGCTTCAGGGCCGACGGTAATAACTGTGTCTACGAGTCTTGAACTTGCTAGACGGTGAGTGGCCGATGAAATAATAAGGCGAGCATCAGCCTGCGAGATGATCGAACGAAGGCGGGTTTGAGGTTGGGTTGGGTCCAACATCATGACTGTTGCGCCAGCCTTGAGAACTGCCAATACTGCCACTGGAGCAAACATAGACTTCTCGAAGCACAAGGCAACACTCTCTCCAGGTTGAATTCCAAGTTGAATAAGGCGATAGGCGAGTTGAGTTGAACGGGCATTTAGCTGACTGTATGTGAAGCTACCGTCCCATGCGCGGATAGCCTCACTATTGGGCCGGGTGATTACTTGTTCATCGATAAGATCATTTATAGAACGCTCAGCCGTGGCGGGGAAAGTCTGATTCCACTCCCAAATTTGATCTCTATCCGTATCAGATAAAGGATTTAAGGAGGTGATGTGACTATCAGGGTTGTTGACGAGAAGATTGATGGCGTTGCTAAACATCTCAGCCACCTTCTCGGCCTGACTTGGATCTAGACAACCCAATTTGTAGGCAAGCTCAATTTGAATTGATTTGCGGCTATGCCCAACATAGACAATAATGTCATACTAAATAAGGAGTTAGTTATCGATTGGTTTATCCAGAAAACAAGAGGTCAGACTAACATCTGTCGGATCAGTTTCGTCGATCAGGCGACACACCAAATCGCTACTAGACGCCACTTCTGTCGCATCAAGATGTCGCAGGGTAAAGATTGTGTTAAACAGTCCCTTCCGTTCCAGACTCAGCAGTCTGTGAACTTCATAAAGAGCGAAAGCCTGATGCTGGAGGCTTTTAACATAGTTCTCCTGCATTTCCCTAAGGGTATCCAACACAGTCTTTTCGTTCACAAAGTCTACACGGCAAGTCAACAGGTTAATTAGAGGGCCAACAATCCCGTCGATGCCATCTATAGGCAAATCACGCCCCGATGTCAGGCTACCAAAGTATGTGGTCTTGAGCCCAGTATATCGGGATAGTACCATTCCCCATGCGGCTTGGATAACAGTAGCCATTGTGATCTCCAAGTCTTGGCAGAACGCAGAGATAGCGTCCATATCGAGGCCTGCCACTTGTGTTGTGGCGGTTTTGTCACTGACGCCTATCAATCCGTCGGCTGGTGGCTCTGCGAGGGCTGGAAACAAAGACGGTTCTGCATCATGCAAAAGCTCCATCCAGTGGTGTCGAGATTCTTCGTGTGACTGAGCGTCCACGAATGAGACGACATTCCTGTACGATGGACCATTCGCGCTGAGACCCTTTGAATATGCGACCTGCAAATCATGAATGATAAGATCCCGACTGTGTGCATCCGTGATGGTGTGATTCATATCCAGCTCTACAATTGTTCTTCCACTTTCCGAAATACCGATGGTCAATGAGTGTTCTAGAACTTGAGGTGTTTCGATTGACTGAAGGGAAGCTGCGCCCTTAACCTCCTCGATTGTAACATTATCGATGTTTGAGCCTAACTGGACCACAGACACAGCTATTTTCGGGTCTCTTAGAACGACATGGCCAGACGTCGAACTTCCAGGGAGATTTTCAACGACGACAGCACGAAGGATCGGGTGGCGTCGGACAACTGCTTTCCAAGCCTCGAGTAACTTTTCAACGTTGACCGAGTCGCCAGAAGCAAGGCTAACTTCAAAAAGAAGGCCTCCACGATATGAGCTTGAGTCCTTTGCCTGGCTAGCTATGAGCCCTTGCTGAATGGGCGAGCATGGGAACACATCTTCCACTTCGTTTAGGGCTATATTCAGAGCTGGCAGGACGCTATTTTGGAACTCTTGGATATCGCGATAAGATTGGAATGCTAGTGGGAAATCAGTCAACGTCCATTGGCGTGTGTTCATCCCATGAGGAGCCGCAGCTTCAGTCAGCTTAGCTTTGTACGCCTGGGCCCATGCGCTGATCTTCTGGGAATGTTTCATGGACGAGTCGTAGGTAATGGCAAATTGAGCGTGACCATTCTCCACTACCACAGCGATCTCGAAGATAGAAGACCTAGCGGGGTCGGTGCTACTCTCCTGGCATGTATCCGGCAAGGGGAGGTTGTGGAATACTGCATCGCTGCGCTCAAACTGTTGATAAACGCCCATATAATTGAATTCTACCTCAACAGGGAATTCGGAGACAAAGCTCCTGGCAGTTTCATTGTCGACAAAACGAGAAGCAAAGTATTCCAAGCCATTGTGAGTGAACCGACGGAAGCAATCCTTGGTTTCTCGGATAGACTGGAGCAGATCCTTGCTTCCATCAGACGATATCTGGGCAGGGAACATGGTAGTGAACCAGCCAACAGTCTCCGATATATCAATGCCATCATCCCAAGGCTCACGCCCGTGACCCTCGACATATACGGCCGGAGATTCGCGATCAGTAAAGACACTCGAGAAGGAGTTAATGAGCGTGGCAACCATAACTTCGATGGGACGACTTTGGAACACGTCGTTGCAGCTACCCAGAAGCTGCTCGGTGATGTCTTGGTCGAGCTCGAATTTCTCCGTTTTTCGTGCAATCCATGTGTTGGATGGTTGTATTCCCCAATAAGATAATTTGGCTGGTCTCAGTTCGAATGGAATAGCCTTGGTGGGATCAATAGACTGGATATGTTGGGTTTGTCCCGTGAGCCATCGTCGGAAAGAATACGAAAGGTTTTGAGGCAACGCCCGAGAAAGCAGCAGGCTTTCAATGTCTTGCAACACCACACGCCACGATACCAAATCGATGACTAGATGGTGAACAGATATGAACAAGGTACTGTCGCTTGGGAAGAATGCTGCCACCACGTTCAGTCCATTTTCAGGATCGAGTTGACTTCGGCAGTTGGAAATAACCTGGTCTACAGAACCATTGTCGGTTTCTTGAATCTCGTGAAGCACAAAAGATGCCTCCGCATCAGCGGAGATGCGTTGCTCCCAGTCTCCTAAACCAGTTCTTGCAAACCGTGCTCGTAGCATCGCATGACGTTGAATGACAGCGGTCAAAGCGGACAAAAGTGTTTCGTATGCAACCTCTATGTTGATGCGGAGGAGGAAGCATTGGTCAAACTTCCCAAGCTGCCCACCCTCAAGATTGATGTGTAGTTGCTGCATCGGTGACAGAGCGAAAGGCTGGTCTGACTGTTCCTCTGATTCACCTTCACCGCTGTCCTTTTCGACAAGTAGCATAGAGACAGCTTCGGAGGCCAGTCTAGAAATGGTCTTTTTCTGGAGAATGTCTCCGGTAGAGAGCTGCACTCCAAGCTGACGTGCTCGGGCTGAGATTTGCATCGCGGTGATGGAGTCGCCGCCAAGCCGCAGGAAGCTATCATCCATACCAATTGCAGAGAGATCGAGGACAAGGACATCAGCCCATAGCTGTTGAAGTATTGTTTCGACTTCATTCGATGGCTGGCGCTTCAAGCTAGAATCATCAGTGCTTAGTTCGCTCAGTTGCTTCGCTGAAAATGCCCCGGCCATCTCTCGTAGACGCTTACGATCAATCTTGTGAGATACTGTCATTGGAAGGTTTGAGAGAAGGAAGTAAACTGAGGGCACCATATAGGAAGGCAGTCGTTCAGCGAGGGTATCGCTCAACTGGTTAGACACCCTCAATACCTGCATCGACTTTCCAGCCTCCATCTTGATATTGCTATTCGAAAGGAAAATGGCAAGCAAGGGAGTAGTGTTGCTCCCAGATGGAATAATAACATCTGCCGCCAGGGCATCCGCATCTTTTCCTTCGGGAATGACATTTCCCACGTGATACTCAACTTCGCCCAACTCGACACGTTGGCCACGAAGCTTGATTTGGGTGTCTTTACGGCCGAGATAGACGAGACTTCCATCCTCATTATATCGAACCAGATCACCTGTCTTATAGAGAGTGCCTGTGCGGCCGAAATGTTCGGTCAGCCATTGTGGCGCTTGTATGAATGCAGCTGCGGTCTTCTCTGGGTCTTTGAAATAGCCGTGACCAACAAGAGGGCCCTCGAGCAACAGCTCACCAGCAGTTCCCACAGGTTGCAGTCTCTCGTGGTTGGTCGGGTCAACAATCCAGGTCACAGCACCGCACCCGCGGCCAATCCCAATGGCCTCAGCAGGGCTTGTAGCGTTCCAGTTGATCACACTGGTGCAGGCACATTCTGAAGGCCCGTAGCCGTTGCTGAATGTGACATGTGGCCACCATTTCTCAGCGTCAGACAAATTGAGAGCTTCGCCGCCGAACAAGATTGTCTTCAGAGATGGTGCGTCTTCAGGGTTGACGACTCTGCTGAGAGTGGGTGTCATTGACATTAGTGTCGGTTTCATGATAGACATTGCTCCCTTCAAGTCGTTCTTTCGCTGGTACTCAGACGGGACACAGAGACAACCACCAGTAGACAGTGTGACAATCGTATCGAAGACGAAGTCATCAAAGACTTGAGCGGCAAAATTAAAGACCCGAGAATCTTCGCGGAACCCGAACTTCTCAGCCTGATGATAAATCGCAGACGCAAATGCCCTATGAGGAATCATTGTGCCTTTAGGCACACCAGTACTGCCAGACGTGAAGATGATATACGCCGGTGATTCTGTGTCGACCTCCGGGAGCATTGCTGTTGACTCTGTTACGTCCAGGTCTGGCCCAAGTTCCAACACAGTCTCCGCATACTGTTCACATAGGGAGCGAGCTGATACTGATGACACAATGAGTCCAGACCCAGCTTGTTCCACAATCGTTCGCATTCTAGCAGGTGGATAGTCACGGTCAAGCATCAAAAACGTCCCGCCGGCTTTGAGAACACCCACTACGGCCACGGACGACCACATTGATTTCTCAAAACAAAGAGGCACAACCGTTCCTTGATTGACGCCGGCGCCAATGAGCCTGAAAGCTAAACCTGTTGAAAGCCTGTCCAGCTCCCCATACGTCAATTCTCCGTCCCATGCGCAGATTGCTGGGGCGCCGGGACGAGCGTTCATGTGGTTACCAATCAGGTCGTGAAGTAGAACAGAGTTTGCTTCAGGCACAGTCGCGTTCCACTTGGACAGTGTGTCAATATCGGTGGGCATAATGGTGGCAATTTCGTCGATTGTCTGAGTTTCATCACACTTGGAGAGCTGTTCCATGGAGTAACAGAATTGCTTGATAATCTGTGACATTTCCCACCGACCAATGATTCTGGAATCATAAGCAGTAGAGATTTTGACCTTGTCATGGCTGATGGAACAGGAGAAGGTGATGGCATATGTTCCAAAAGCCTGGTCTTCAGACAATAGCTCCCAGGAGCCGAGACGTCCTAGCTCATTGAATGATTCTTCATCTGATTGCTCAACAACCAGGAGAGTCTGGAAATCACAAGCCTCCCGGGCATTTTCGTTGATCTTCGAGATGTCTGAAAGCCCAGTCTGTTCAAATGGAATCATCTCAGTCGCCTCATCCTGGACTTGTTGCAAGTAACTGACTGCGGTTTGTTTGGGGTTGATCACCACGCGGACAGGGACTGTCGCAATAGTAGGAGCTGCAATACGCTCAATTCCGGTAACGGGTGCATTGCGTCCAGAAACCGTAGCACCAAAGACTGTGTCCGTGGCGCCGGTGTAAGAGTGCACAACAGTTGCCCACGCGGCTTGGATCAATGTTGCTAGAGTAGTGTTGGAGTTCGTAGATGGAACACGGTTCCAAACATAGTCCATGGTTGAGTCTGACATCGGCTGCTCAATTGAAGAAGGAGGCGGGAAGTGAGCAGCCTGGTGATCGGAGAATTTTGACGTCCAGTACTCCTTTGCTTTATCATGCCCTTGCTGAAGAATATGCTGAATGAATGGTCTGAAGTCTCCGTAGGGCGTTCCAGGTCGGCTCATATACTTATCCTGCATGACTTCGAGCATCATTGGCAGAGACTCTCCGTCATAAATTGCGTGATGTAACGTCCAGACGAACTGCCTCTTCCCAGTTGTAGCATCCTCGATGAGCCCATATCGTGCTAATGGCATCCCTAGTTCGATTAGCGTTGATAAGTCAGACTGAATATAGTCATCAAGATTTGTGGCTCTCTTCCACTGGAGAGCTTCCTTAACGACAACCTGTACCAAGCCGAATTGTCCATACTGGATGATTCGGGTTCGCAGGATAGGTATTTGCTGTGCCGTCTCCTCCCACGCCTCACGGAACCGAGAAAGATCGACATCTGGAGAAAAATCAAGGACAGCTTGCTGCAAATATTTGCCCTGAGTCGTGCTGGTAATGGCGAGAAGGCCTTTCTGTAGTGGAGTGCAAGGGTAGACATCCTCTATAGAGTCCACGCCGCCACATCTCTTTGCGATTTCGCTCTTGTGGTTGTCAAGGTCAAATTCAGTCCCCATCAATGAAAATGGCAAGATGATGTTTTCTTCCGATGAAGAGATATTGACAGCGAGTTGGGCCTGAGCTCCGAGTCTTGGGTGCTTGAAAATGTTCATGACAGAGAGCTCAAAATTGCATTCAGAGCGAGCTTGACTAACGAGTCTCATTGCCGTAATAGAGTCACCACCTAGCCGGAAGAAGTTGTCATCAAGCCCAATTGTATCGGCTTCGATTTTCAACACTCTTGCCCAAAGATTCCTCAACTCGATCTGAACTGGAGTCGACGGCATTTCCCTTCGGCCTTGTGATTTGCTTCTCAAATCAGCCAGTTTTTGTGTGGAAAGTGATGCGGCCATTTCACGAAGCCGCTTCCGATCAGTCTTTCCCGTTATGGTCATCGGTAACTGGGGGACCTTGAAGTACACAGATGGCACCATGTAGCTTGGAAGTTGACGTTCGAGAAGATCCTCTACCTCGCTGGTGATGGATAAAACAGTTATCTCACTATCGTCCTTCGTTTCCAGTATCGTTGCAGATGAGAGGAAAACCGCGAGAAACGGGCTGGAGTGGTCCGCTGGAAGAATGACTTCTGCGAGCACTTGCAGCTGTCGAGCATCAGGTACACACTGGCGAACGTGGTGTTCAACCTCCCCAAGCTCTACCCTCTGCCCGCGGATTTTGACTTGAGTGTCCTTACGACCAACGTAGTCAAGGGTTCCATCGTCGTTATACCGAACCAAATCGCCAGTCTTATATAGAATGCTGTTTCGGCCAGCTTGTTTGTCAGTACCACTTACCAGCCACTTCGGGCTATCAATGAACACCGCTGCTGTTAAGTCTGGTTGGTTCAAGTATCCAAGTCCCACAAGAGGGCCTTCGAGGAGCAGCTCGCCCACAGTTCCAATTGGCATGAGTCGATCTGAGTCTTCGGGATCAGTGACCCATGTCACGACTCCCACTCCCTTGCCAATTCTCGTATCCGATGCGGCACGAGAATGTTGGATGTGAAGTACAGACGTGGGCGTACATTCCGCAGGGCCATAGGTGTTGACAATTTGGATTCTGGTCGGGATCCTTGCAAGGTCGTCCGTTTGCACAGCCTCGCCGCCGAAATTAAGGGTGCGCAATTTGGTGAGTCTCTCAAAGTCTACAATGTTGGCTACAGACGGGGTGAGTTCGACCATATTCGCCTCCGTCTTAAAAAGAGAGTCCTCGAGGGCGTTTTTCCGCTCCTGCTCTGAAGGCACGCACAAGCAACCTCCGTTTGCAAGAGTATTGGTCACATTGCTGATTGCAACATCAAAGGCGTAAGATGCAAAGTCATAGAGGCGAGTCGAAAAGTCAAATCCAAGTACAGTAGCCTGGTAATGCGTCGCTGAAACCATGGCACGATGAGATACAACGGCACCCTTTGGGGTTCCGGTGCTTCCAGACGTAAATACGACATACATCGCTTGTTCTGGATTGACCACGGGCAATTCAACGGAACGGGATGTCTCTGGTATCAGTCCGGGTCCAACCTGGATTACTCTGTCTACCAAACGGGACATGAGTGATGTGCAAGACGAAGAGGCTAGGACGACATCAGCTTGAGTCTGTTTCAAAATAGAGCTCAAGCGAGTTTCAGGGTGAGAGGGATCGAGCATCAGAAAAGCGCATCCTGCTTTCAATACAGCCAGCATCGCTATGGTGGTCCACATGGACTTCTCAAAGCACAGCGGAACAGCTGTCTTGGTCTGGACCCCTATGTCGACCAAATGCTGAGCTAACTTTGTAGACAGACGATCCATCTCGCTGTATGTGAGCGTACCGTCCCAAGCGGAGATTGCTTGGGCATTAGGTCTCACTCTAATTTGGACAGCAACGACATCATGAAAGCAAGACTCTTTTGCTTGTGGTACAGTGGAGTTCCAGTTCCAAATCATCTCTTGATCGTCCTTTGCTATCGTCGTCATCTCCGAAACCGTTTGCTCTGATGATGCCTCAACAAGAAGATGCATGACATGGCAGAATTGACCAAGAGTCCTTTGCACATCTACGTGAGTGATAACATGAGGGTCAAAGACCGCTTTTATATGCATGCCATCAGCTCCAATAGAACAGTTCATTGTGAGAGCATAAGTGCTAAAAGACTGCTCCTTGGAGCAGATGCTCCACTCTCCAAACTCAGAAGATCCAAAGGAGTCCTCGTCCGGAGGCTGGACAATGAGGAGAGTTTGGAAGTTGCAGGCTGCCTTCGTACTACTGCTGATTCTAGAGATCTCATGCAGGCCTGCCTGTTCAAACGGAATCATCTCCGTAGCCTGATCTTGAATCGTCCTGAGATAATCCGAAACCAGCTGTTGAGGTTGTATTTGAACCCGAACTGGGACTGTTGCAAACGTGGGACCTGTGACCTCCTCAATGCCCAACACTGGTGCACTGCGACCTGCTGATGTAGCTCCAAACACGACATCCGAAGCACCGCCATGGATGTAGGAAACTATTGCCCAAGCAGCCCGAACAAGCGTCGCCAGAGTGATATCGGTATTGGCATAGGTGTGTGTCCAGGTACGCTCAATTGCCGCATCAGCGATGGTCCCAACTGACTGGGATGTTGGGGGTGGAAATGGAGTTGAGTTATACCCTTCAAGCTGTGAGCTCCAGAAGTTGACCATCTCTTCGGGCTTCTGCGATACAACAAAATGCATGAAATCTCTGAAGTTGACGGGAGGTTTCAATTGAACCGAGTTGTAGTTGTCGCTCACCAACTTCAGGATGGGTTGTAAGGAAACACCATCATAGACCGCGTGATGGAGGGTCAACACAAACATGGTTTCGCGTTGCTGACGAACTATTGCGTAGCGAGAAAGTGGCTGCCCAAGCTCTATGGGCGTTTCAAGATCTTGTTTGACGTATTCATCCAGGTTATCTGCGTGCGCCCAGTCAAGTCTGGTTTTGACGACTACCTGGACAAATCCGAGGTCCTTGTGTTGAATTATCCTGGTCCGCAGAATGGAAACCGAATTCACGGCATCCTCCCAAGCCTTTTTAAACCGGTTTATGTCAATAGTTGAAGCTATTTTCAAAACAGATTGTAAGACATAGTCGCCCTGTTGTTTGCTGGTGAGAGCAAGCAGGCCCTCTTGCAGCGAGGTGCAAGGATAAACATCTTCGATCTGAGACTCCTCAACGCCGCAGGCAAGGGCGATATCAGCTGAATGCTTGGGAAAGCCGAACCCACTTCCCATGAGAGAGAACGGCTGAATATCAGCACTGGTCACGGTTATGGGTGCATTTGCCTCGACCAACTTGGCCAGATTAGCCAGACGCGGTTGTTTGAATATGTCCATTGCAGACACAGTTAAATTCTCTTTGCGAGCTTCAGCAACAAGTCTCATAGCGATGATTGAATTTCCACCCAGTCGGAAGAAGCTGTCTTCCAGCCCGATAGTTGCAGCATCGATGCCAAGCAGTCGGGCCCAAAGACTCTGCAGTCTCCTCTCAACATCTGTAGAAGGTATGCGCTTGTCGCCTTCAGCTTGACTGCGTAAAGCGTTCAAGTCCTGAATTGATAGTGAAGCTATCATTTCTCGAATCTTCCGCCGATCGATCTTACCAGTTGCTGTCATAGGTAGCCCAGGCATCATGAAGTAGAACGAAGGAATCATGTAAGTTGGTAGTTGCTCCACCAATGCATCCTCGGCCTTACTGTCGATAGTACACACGTCCATCGTCTTGTTCTTCGTACCCTTGGAAGAGGTGGACATGAACACAGCCAACAGCGGATGTGCTCCTTCGCCACTTGGTCGGACGACTTCGACCACCATTTGCTGAGCGTGCTTCGCCTCGGGCACATGGCGACGGACTCGATGTTCCACTTCACCCAGCTCGACACGCTGACCGCGAATCTTCACTTGGTAATCTTTTCGTCCTGCCGATGTGATGGTCCCGTCCGGATTATAGAAGCCCAAGTCACCAGTCTTGTATACCACACCTCGTCGCCCAGGATGCTTGATGGTGCCCGATATCAACCACGAGGGGTCTCGGATATACGTTGATGCAGTCCTCTCAGAATCATTCAAGTATCCGTTACCAAGCATCGGGCCTTCCAAGACAATTTCACCAATAGTCCCAATAGGTGCGAGTTTGTCATGGTCTGTAGGGTCGACGATCCACGTCACTGCACCATATCCTCTCCCAAGACGCATTATCTGCTCCGGTGTTTCATATTCTGGGTTGATGAGAGAATGGGGCGTGCATTCTGAAGGACCGTACGCGTTGACCACATGAACGCAAGCTCCCCACTCCCTAGCAATATCCAGCGTCATCGCCTCTCCTCCAGCGACGAGTGTTTTCAGGGTAGGGAATTCTTTGGGATTAAGAAGCCGAGCAACGGAGGGCGTCAAAATGATGTTCGTTGTTTCCATAGCTCTAATCGAGTCTACTAGGTTGTTCTTGCGGTCATATTCTGAGGGGATGCAAACACATCCACCAGTCGCCAGCGTCATTCCGAAGTCGTGGACAAAGATGTCGAAGATAGTTGCTGCAAAATTGAAAACTCTTGATTTGGGATGATAACCAAGAGGCTTTGATTGGTGAAGCACGTTTGTACAGAAAGCTCGATGAGATACAAGAGCACCTTTGGGTGCTCCAGTACTTCCTGATGTGAAGATAACGTACATCGGGGATGATGGGTCGGTGACTGGTAACGTCACGTCCTTGTTGGGGCGAGGAGGGTGGCTTGGCCCTATTGGGATCGCCTTCGGTGCTATTTTCGATCCTATTTCGTAGCAAGATTCTGATGTCAACACTACTTGGGCGTCTGTTTGCTCGACGATCGAAAGCAGCCTGTTTTCTGGGTGTGTTGGGTCGAGCATGAGAAAGGCACCGCCAGCCTTGAGTACACCTAGAACGGCAACAATGCACCAGACACTCTTCTCAAAACATAGGGGTACAATACTTCCCGGTTGTAAGCCACAATGTTGTATGAGTGCGGTGGCCAGTGCTGTTGACATGCGATCCAATTGTGTATAAGTCAGGTCTCCATCCCACGCACAAACCGCTGGAGCATCTGGCTGTGCCTCTGCTTGATCTTCGATCATACTGTGAATACAACGATCCAGAGCAGGTGGAACTTTGTTGTTCCATGACCAGATTCGATCTCGATCCTCTGAACTCAACATCTCGATATCTCCAACTCGTGACTCCTCGTTCGAGTTAGCCAGCTGCTCCATCACCGAACACAACTTCTCCAGTAGTCCTTTGACAGTAGCTTCTGGCAGGACTTGACTGTTGTAGTCGGCAACAATCTTGGTTGAATGCTCGTCTACCATGTAGACTTCCATGTTGAGACTATAAGAAGAGTTGCCCATGCTCTCCTTTCCTCTAGTCCACTCTCCCATTTTCTCATCTTTGAATAAGAACTCGTCGCCAGCTTGCACAATGATGATTGTTCCGAACTGGCATGCGCTCTCGGTGTGAGAATTGATTTCGCTGATATTCGCCAGGCCAAAGTGCGAGTACTTTTCTCGCGGCGTGTTTTCCGTTTCAATTGCGCGCAAGTAATCGATGACGAGAGGGTTCTCGCCCATCTGCACCTGCACAGGCACCGTCGTGATGGTGGTGCCGGCAACAAACTTGACTTTCGGTAAGGGTATTCTCCTTCCGGACAATACTGCACCGAACACAGCTTCGTCTGCTCCCGTCAATGACCTGACCACTAGACCCCATGCTCCATAGACCAGTGCCGATCGTTTGACTTTCAGGCCTTTCAACGAAACGCCTGTTGATTCATACTCCATGCGCGTTAACGATAGAGGTTCGTTTGAAGACACCTGGGAGGCGGGGAATTGCACAGCATTTCCGCTTATAGCCTGCCTCCAGTACTCCTTTGCCTCACTCATGTCCTGTTGCTCCAGCCAGTCGATGTAGGCCTTGAACTGTAATGGGGGACCGCGGGCAGTGCCGTGATAAAGTTGCGAAACGTAGGCCGTCGCGACAACAGCGGACCAGCCGTCCAGTTGCGCGTGATGAACCGACCAAACGAAGATGGCGTTCTGGCCATCCTTGGGCATGATAATCGCATAGCGTGAAAGCGAGCCACCGAGTTCCAAATCTTTGGCCTGCCTCTGCTCCAGATATTGTTTGATGTCGTCTGCCTCATCCCATTCGGGCTCCTCCCGGAGGACAACCTGCAGTAGCCCATAGCTCTCATGATGCACGAATCTCGTCCTTAATGATTGAATGTCGCGATGTGCCTGGCTCCAACTCTGTCGAAACCGCTCCAAATCCACCTCGGGGCTCAGGTCGAAGCGAGCGTGGAGCATGTAATTACCTTGTTTGCGGAGGGCTAGTGACAATAGGCCAAGCTGCATCGGCACACAAGGGTAAATATCCTCAATGCTGTCTGCATCGAAGCCATATGCAGCTGCCATTTCATCTCGAAGGTTCATCCACCCACCGGGTGGCTTCTGGGCATCAAGGGCCCTGTTCCTAGACGTAGCCATCTCTTTAGAGTCGCTACTCATTATTACTTTGCCGTTATTGTGTTAATCTAGAGTTGACGATTGAAAATAATTAAAAAATACTACAGTATCACAATGGAATACAGCACGATTGAGTTGTATGCTAACCTAAGACGAGATTTCCTGGTCCTCGACCCTCCTGATTCAGGGCTCCCTCCCTGGTTTGGTCATCACTTCCTCTTATTGATCGATTACCTTGGCCGCTGACTACCACATGGCATCTTGAGGAGATCGGTATTTGGATCTGATTATTGCAGGGGTAGGGGTGTGGAATAGCTAAGCAAAAAAAGAAAGACAACACCCCTGTGCTTATGCTTACTATGCAGCTAGACCTCCTGATTATGCTTACCACCAGAGTACTGCTGCCCTTGAGGACCCAGAAAAAACAAAGAAGGCAAAAATTAGCAGTTTTGAGGGTTGTTGCAACTCTGGTCAGAGTTAGGTTGACACTGGGCGTTGGCAATCACCTCCATCGATCGCTGAACCCTGTTGCCGCTGAAGGATTCCAACCGATCGGTCCACCGAGACGCGTAAGGGGGCACCAGCCAACGGGGCACACGTCTCGTGGAGCTAGCTTTGTCCTCTGATCGTGGCTCGACGCTGGCTGCAACCTCCAAGTCATTCTCCGGGTCGTCAACGATGGACACCTGCCGCTTGGATTCCGACGATACCTTCGGGCCCGTCGTATCTCACTGTCGTGGCGGGTTCGACTTCACCTTGCTGTTCGAGCAGGCTATCCTCTCTATTCTTCCCTCGGTGCTCGTTCTTGCAGCATCCGTATATCGGCTCCTTGGTCTCCGTCGCCAATCCGTCAAGACAATCACCAAGTCGCGTGCTCCTTGGGTAACAGCAAAGCAGGTAAACTATACCAAGGGTCAGTCGAGCCAACCAAGCAGTCACTAATATATCTCGTAATAGACCGCCATCGGAGCCTATGCGATCACGCAGCTGGTTCTGGTGATCCTCTGGGCCATCCCAGGACACAATTCCACCAGAGTGTCAGTAGCAGCATCCGCTGTCTCCTTGGCCACAGCTATAGTACTCTCCAGACTGTCATACGTCGAGCATAACCGATCAGCAGAGCCTTCAGGGATCCTCAACTTCTACCTTACCTTCTCGATTCTCTTCGACGTCGCCCAAGCGAGGACGCTATGGCTCCGAGGCAACGGCACCGCCATATCCGCCGTCTTCACGGCTGGTATTGTGCTGAAAACAGTCATGTTGGGCGTTGAAATGGTCGGAAAGCGCGGCATTCTACAGGCGCCGTATCGAGACTGGTCACCGGAAGCGCTGGGCGGCATAATGAATCGAAGTGTCTTCTGGTGGATTAATTCGCTCTTGCATAGGGGCCATGGTTCCATCCTCAAGCAGAGTGATTTGTTTCCCTTAGACCCAGACCTCCAGTCGCTTCAACTCCGATCGAAATTGATACAGGCTTGGGAAAAGTCCGACAAGAAGAGCCCTCACTCTTTGTTATTCACAACCATAGTCTCTTTGCGGAAGCCTATGCTGGAAGTTGTCATGCCTCGAATCGCCCTCTCCGCTTTCAAGATCTGCCAGCCCCTGTTGGTTAACAGAGCAGTCTCTCTATTGTCCGAGCCTGCGAGCCAGAGAAAAACCGATATAGGTCGCGCCTTGATAGGTGCCACGGCGCTCGTCTACATTGGTATTGCGATAACTACGGCAATGTACAAGCATAAGACGTATCGCTATATCACCATGATGCGTGGCGCGCTGGTTTCTTTGGTCTATGACAGAACTCTGAGCCTCAATCTAGGTGCAGTGAGCGACGGGGCAGCCATCACTCTCATGAGTACAGATATTGAGCGAATCGCAGCTGGCTTTGAGTGGACAGACGCACTCTGGGCCGGGCCGATCGAGCTCGCCATTGCCACTTACATTCTTTACACTCAGATCGGATATTCTTGCTTTGCACCATTAATCCTAAGCATCAGTAAGTTTCTCTTTTCTCTTGGCGTCCCATTCACAGGTTTTCTAACAAGGTGCTATAGTTTTCCTCGCCATATGGGCCGCCCTTTCTGGAGCCTCTGCCAACTATCAAATGGCTTGGATGGAAGCTGTACAGAGCCGTGTCTCAAGTGCCGCCAATGTTATTGGTAACATGAAAGGTATCAAAGGCTCTGGCCTGTCGGATGTCTTTGCAGCTGACCTCCAGAGACTTCGTGTGGACGAGCTCAAGGCTTCTTCCAAGTTCCGGCAGATCCTGGCGCTCTTCTCCATCCTTGGAAACTTCTCAGGCGCTGCCACCCCCGTTCTCACACTTATTATCTACATGCTTGTCATGAGGGCGACGACCAGCACGGATCTGGACCCCGCAGTGGCATTCACGTCCATCTCACTGGTCTCTTTACTGGGCGCGCCTGTCCAACAATTTGCCATGGCCCTGCTTAACCTTGCTGCGGCAACTGGCTGCTTCCAAAGAATTCAACAATACATCATCTCAACCGACGAGCAGCGAGACTCATCCTCCGACATGTCATTCACATCGGATCTCAAGGATACCACACAGGTTCAACTTAAAGATTTAAAATCTCTCGCAGATGCGCCCCGTCATGGTCAACATACGGTGCATGTAGAAAGCGCGAGCTTCAGCTTCACCCCCGATGGGCCTACGGTTCTCAACGACATCTCATTGACTTTGTCACCCGGCTCATGGACAGTAATTACCGGACCTGTTGGCAGCGGCAAGAGTGCTTTACTCCTCGCTCTATTGGGTGAGATGCATAAGAGCAAAGGATCCGTGGACTTGCACCCAACTCGCATGGCTTTCTGCGCACAGGATGCATGGCTTCCCAACCAAACCATCCGCTCTCTTATTATTGGCACTTCTGAATTCGATGAAGATCTTTATTCGACCGTTTTGAGCGCCTGTGAATTGCACCAAGATCTCAAGATTCTCTCTAAAGGAGACGAATCGGTTGCTGGAAGCAAGGGTACGAGTTTGAGCGGAGGCCAGAAGCAGAGGATCGTTCTCGCCAGAGCTCTTTATGCGAGACCTAGCCTGCTCCTACTGGATGATGTACTCAGCGGTCTCGATCCAACCACCGAGCGCCGCATAGTCGATAGTGTGTTTGGCCCACAGGGAATTTGCCGAAAAAACAACACGACTGTTCTGTTGGCCACTCATACAGGTAAGATAACCATCCCGAGTCTCCACGAAGCCAGTTACTAACACTCGTGATTCCCTTTAGTCTCGGCTGCAAGGGAGGCCGATCAAGTCATCATGATGGGTACCGGAGGTGTGATTCTCAAACATGGCTCACCAGCCTCGCTAGATTTGATCAGCTCCGATAGTGACATCAAGGAGAGCCGTACACCAGTGGAAGACGTCAGTGATGCTGATATTCCAACGGATGCGACAGGCCCAAGCGCCCCAGAAATGGATGCAGAAGACCTGAGCAAAAAGGAGGCAGAGGATGATCTCACTCGCAAGACAGGAGATATACGCCTGTATCTCTACTACTTCAGAAGCGTCGGCTGGGTTGTCACCACTGTGTTGTTCGTGAGCTGCGCTCTCTTCAGCTGGAGCGCCCAATTCCCAACCCTCTGGCTGAAGTGGTGGTCCGATGCCAATGGAGAGAACACTACCATGTACATGACTGTGTACGGTATGTTCTGCGTCATCTGTCTGCTCGCCCTTACTCTGGGTGTCTGGACGCTGGCCATGGTAGGAATTCCCAAGTCGTCAAACAAACTCCATCATGTTGTGCTTCAGACAATGATGTCTGCTCCGTACTGGTTCTTCGTGTCAACGGACTCGGGTCAAACTCTCAACCGCTTCAGTCAAGATATGTCGCTCATCGATATGGCACTTCCAGTCGCTCTGGTCGAGTTCTCATTCGCGGTATTCCTCTGCATAATGTCAGCTGTGCTTATTGCTCTAGGCTCCAAATGGACCGCACTGATGTACCCACCCATGGCTATCATTCTGTACGTCTTGCAAAAGTTCTACCTCCGAACCTCTCGCCAGATGCGATACCTCGACCTTGAGGCAAAATCGCCGCTGTACTCCCACTTCATGGAAACTCTTCAAGGACTTTCGACAATCAGGGCCTTTGGGTGGCAAGAGCCCTCTCGGATGCATCATCACCAGATCCTCGACACCTCCCAGCAGCCGTTTTACCTCATGTACGCCATCCAGCGATGGCTGAACCTGGTCCTGGATATCGTTGTCGCTGTCGTCGCGACGTTCACCATGGCTTTAGCCACGCAACTGCCAGGGGCATCCGACTCCGGCCTCGGTGTGTCACTCAGTAACATTCTGTCCTTCAGCGGCACAATGGCTCTTCTCGTCAGTGTCTGGGCAGAGCTCGAAACTTCGCTCGGTGCTGTGTCTCGTGTGAGGGCCTTTGAGAAGACGACGCCGTCTGAACATCTTCCAGAAGAAGTCGTGGAGCCGCCCGCTGAATGGCCCACCAAAGGCGAGATTGTCTTCTCCAACTTCTCCGGCTCCTATAAGTATGCTACATTTTTTCATCCAAAGGTCTTCAATCACTAACGAAGGAGTTCCTGTAGATCCCCGTCAGAGAAAGTGTTAAAGGACATTGACTTAAAGATAGAAGCAGGCGAGAAGATTGCTATCTGCGGTCGCACTGGAAGGTTTGGCCCCTTGATCCCTAGACTAATGATACACAGCTGACCAGTCACATAAATAGCGGGAAGTCATCTTTTATTCTCTCCATCCTCCGACTTGTTGAGAAGGTCGAAGGAGATATCATGATTGATGGGCTTGCCCTCTCAGACATCCCCAGGGCACGAGTACGCAAGGGTGTCACGTCCATTCCGCAAGATCCGCTCATCTATCGAGGAACTGTCCGCTTCAACGCAGATCCCCATTCAGTTCACTCCGATGAAGACGTCATATCCGCTCTCAAGGAGGTGAATATCTGGAGCGTTCTCAACGAGCGGGGGGGTCTTGATGCGGACATGGACACCGTCGGGCTATCACGGGGCGAGCAACAGTTGTTCTGCCTCAGTCGAGCCATCTTGGCCAAGCCACGGGTCCTCATTCTCGATGAGGTTACGTCGAGCGTTGACCGCGCGCAGGAGGATGAAGTCGTCAAAATGCTGTACCGCAACTTTGAGGGCACAACTATCGTAATGGTGGTGCATCACTTGCGAATGGTGCGCAACTTTGACAAGATATTGGTGCTGAGCGAAGGTGAAATAGTAGAATGGGACCATCCAGACACGTTGATGATGGGTAACAGCATGTTCCGACGCCTACTGTTCACACAAGAGGCCGCAGATGAGAGCGCATAGTAACGTTCGGCGCAGACGTCGTAGGTGATTTATTTTCAGAACGGGAGGTTCATTGAGTTTCATATTAGATATAATACAGGCATTAGATTTAGCATTAGAACGATACAACTAGAGTATAAAAGACTCCAACACGGAAAGAAAATATAGCAAGCTGATAGCTTTGTGGATAAATAGGCTCCGAGCACGGTGTATTGATATCATGCTTCGCATCTTGCTTTTTGTATTTCATTAATGACCAAAGTCCAACCCAGTGCCTCCATGTGACCGTCAATCATGAGGCCTTTGAAGCGCGCAGAGTCAAGAAAGAAGAACCATAAGCACGATGTAGTTTTCGTCATACATGTGAGAAACATAACAGTCTAGCACGCATATCTCTTCTATCAATTGAGTGCTCAATGCCAGAACCTATCTATCAATTTCTAATCGTCCACAACATCACCCTCTCCTCGCTTCAAGCTTTACCCCAACTATGCAACAATTCTGTGCTGGACAGCCTTGTGAGCAATACCATTAGTTCCTTTGGTGCCATTCTCAGATGAGCCCGAGTAAGAACGGGCTGCAAGACGGGCTGCCACAAGAGCCTGCTCAGCGTGAGCGACAGCGCCTTGCAGAATGGCAGCCGTGGGGTCCTGAGACTGGCGCCCTGCCTGCTGCTCAGCACGGAGCTGGATGATGTGGCCATTGAGCCAAACGCCGTCGAGCTGGGCTTCCGTCATGTCGCGGGCGCCGGAAATGCGGCCTCGGCAGGTGGAAGCGCCGCAGAGGCAGTCAAAAGGCTGGGCCATGGACCATTCCGTTGAAGGGTAGAAGAACTAAGGCAAGTCAGTTGTATATCTATACATGAAGAGTGAAATGCTACTCACGCTCAGTTCATCGCCGGGTTTTAAGCCCTTGGGGCCGACTAAGACGTTGAAGTTGCCTACGTCAAAAAACTGTGGCAAGGGATCAACTCAACGGTTAGCAAATGGGTAAACATGTGAATTATCGAATTGAATATGGGAAAATCCCATTGGGCTTGATGGTATACTGACCAATGTTGGCTCGCAAGAGTGATTGATATAGAGCAGATCGCTGTTGAGGTTCAGATGGGTGTCACGGCCGGTCTGGACAGTAGCATAGGTAGGCTCGGAGGCAGTCGTGCAAGGAGGAAAGTCGAATTTGGCAAATACTGAAAAGGGCGGTAGCGTCACACGCGAAATGCTCTTGGTAGTGTACTCAGCAGGGTTCTCGACAACTTCTTGAATATCCGGATGGGACGGCCGGTGCCAGTGTGGGACAATAGGTGCCATGTTTAGATATGAAGTATGGGATAAGATGATAGGAAGCCCAGGGAGGAGATCAGTCGATGTCGATCAGGATTTAGTGAGGCCGATAAAGATACCAAGCCTTGGGGATATATAAACCTCAAGACGGAACGTGGCTAATACCAAACTTTCGTCAGAGAGTAGCAGGGAAGATGCGTTGTGTTAGTGGGATAATCCGGCATCGGCTTCCAACCGTTAGGTAGATTGAGCTCGAGACAAGTAGGAATCGGTGCGGACGATCATGTACCGTTTTCACATAGCTGGGTACTGGGCTAACTACTGGTCATCAAGACCGTAAGCAGTATCAACGATTGATTATGTGGGCTTCTTGCTTACAGGGCGTGTATAATGTCATGGCATGGTAGTGAAACGCAATGAAAATAAATTACTAGAGCACTGAAGAAGAATAATGAACACCGGCCGGGCCCATCGCCATAAACGAATGAGAGCCCATCCATTAGAGATCATTGAAACAGCAATCACTCAACTCCAGTCTTCCATTATCCGCGTCTCAGGCACATTTCAAGTTGTCAGTGGGCCTTGGTTCGCTGCACCCGTTCGACAGCCATGTCGCCTCCGGCTGAAGCATCGCGCATCTTGCCGTTGCAAACGAATAAGTTTGTGATCACAGCGTCAGTGATAGTTCTAGTTGGACTTCTTCTAAACTACCTATCGTCACCGAGGACTGACCCTCGTGAACCTCCCCTTGTGAAGCCCCGCATCCCAGTTATTGGACACTTGGTTGGATTGATCCGGTATCAAAATGAGTATTTCACCAGACTCGGGTATGTGAATCCATCGAGGCGCATGTTTATTAAATCAAAGTGAACAAGGCTAAAGAGTGAACAGCAAGAGAGCCAGCAAGGGAATCTGTTCAGTACCCCTCTTCGGCAGCATAACGTACGTCATGTGGGATTCAAATCTTATTCAATCAGCCTTTCGCAACAAAGATCTTTCCTTTGTCCCATTCATCGTCTATATACCCCGAGAAGTTGATCAAGGGGGAGTCCCGGAGAAAGATCAGGACACCAATCTCAGACTGGAGTTCGCCAAAGCCATGACGGAGGGCATGGCAAGAGACCGCATCAGCCAAATGAACGGGACCGCTCTCAAGTATATCACGAAGGAGCTGGGCGCTTTTGGGAGCGAGGAGTCTGTCATCGACAACGCATATGTCTGGGTCCGGAATCTGATGACCGTGGCCACAACCGAGGCGCTGTACGGATCTGCGAACCCGCTGAGGGAACAGCCCAGTCTCGTTTATGATCTTTGGTACGTATCTAGAGTTTAAATCCCTTTAACCAACGTTTGTTCACGAAATTAATCTATTTCTTGTCTTTAGGAGGTTTGATGAAGACCTACCTACGCTGCTTCTGGGCCTTTTCCCATCCTACACGGCACCAGAGGGGTTGGAAGCCAGGCACAGACTGGAGCATGCACTTGGAGAGTATTATCACAACAAGAAAGACGCCAACAGCGATGTTTCCGCCGTCACCCACCAAAGAGCCAATGTCATCCGAAAGTTTGTGACGACGGGGAGGACGATCGGCGTTCATGAGCTTGCGCTGCTTCATGTTTCAACATCAAACAGCATTCCAACACTATTTTGGTTCTTTGCGCACATTGTCACGAGACCAGCCTTGGTCGAGCGTGTCCGAGATGAATTGATGCGCATGGTTGGAGATAATGCCGGAGGTACGGTCACAATCAACCTCGATGTGCTCACAGAGGAATGTCCTCTTATTGTGAGCTGCTACAGAGAAGCTATCCGCATCAGCAATGGGGCCGTGAGCAACCGGGAGGTCCTGGCGGACACGACAATTCAAGATAGTGAGGGCCGCTCATATCTCCTCAAGGCGGGGAACAGCGTGCGAATCCCCCTTGATCACCTGCACAAGGATACAGAGGCCTGGGGCCATGACTTTGCCCAGTTCTCAAGCGACAGGTTTCTTCAGGCCGATGCTGCCAAGGCCAAGCTCAGACGGACTTCGTATGCGCCCTTTGGCGGAGGGAAGCACCTCTGCCCAGGTCGCAATTTTGCATTTGGCGAGAATCTGGGATTCATGGTATCATTCATTCTCTCGTTTGACGTGGCGCCGCAAGACGGAAACTGGGAGACGTTTGTGCCTCCGGTAATGGACAAATGCACGGCAGCTGATGCCGTTTGTAAGCCAGCACACAACGGGGCTGGCTTTGGAATTCGTATCAAGAGGCGTGAGGGCTGGGAGTCGACAACTTGGAAGTTCACGTCTGGCGGAGTTGATCTGCTTAACCTGTAGTTGAGTAGTAGACATTAAGCCAAGAACAGGGATTCGGTTCAGACGGCAGTTAGAGGATTCAATGCATTGGCATGAGGTTACATCGCCCACGTCTGGTGCTTACAGTTATGCATACCGTAGAATGTCACTGATCTGGCTCAAGACAAGCCCCAGCCATTCCATCGCAATTCCAGGTAGAATCGAGAATGGCTTCACGGAATACCCCTGATTATGCGCGGAGTTAGGAGATTCCTAGGACAGAAACATTTTATGGGGTTGATTTTCCGAATTCAGTTAGACTATACTGCCCTGGCCTGCGGTGACATACCACGTGCTGGACACGTGAAGACTGTTCCCGACTGCCGTTTGGGTGTCACTTGGTTGCCTCCCGCATAATGAGTTGAATCACCCTGGTTTTGTTATGTTTTTGCGTCAACATTGGACCAGGCTCCGGTATTCCCTTAAACTACAGTAAATCTCACTTACGAATAATTATTGAAATAATCACTGGTCAATTCATAAAGAAGGCTTCACACCAGGGTTGGGATTGAGGTTGAACGGGAACTGAAGCAGGGTATAGGGTAGGGAATCCTGCTGCTAGGCGAGATTGATAACTTTCGCGGGATTGATAAGTTCCCCCGAGCTCTAAGTACAACCCCTGTTGTTGACCAGGGTTTGAGAGCCTGGCTCGGTCTTTGACCAATGAGTGCTCGTCCCGGCTGTTCTATAATTACATATGCATCTACCGTATAAAGTCTTACCACTACCCCTGATTAGGTCTGGTGAAATTTTCCCATAAACAGGGGCAATACGGCGAGAAGGTGGAGAGTTGGAGGAGCCTGTCAGCGTGCAAAATCAGCAGTGACGACAAGGCCTGGCCTGCAATGACTCATTACGCATGACTTTTTTAATTAATTAGGAGGCAGGGCGGCAAAAGTACTCAGGCCTCTACATAGACGAGGTCGGACATGGGCTTTCACTCGCTCCGTTTTCTCCTTTGGTTCTCCCTCATGACAAGAGTAGCAAAATTACTGCGATCCCGGAACGGTACTAACCGATGCCGGAGCTAATCGGCCGGGGAAATATGACGGGAAGGGACGGTAATATGCCGTGTGCAAATGTCCGTCACCGTAGTTTACTGCCGGCGTTAAGCTTGAAAGCGGGTAGACACGGTAAGTACTAGCTTGCTTCATTACGCTCAATAGACTGTTCTAATTTCTAAGTATCTGATTTTTTATGCTGGGTCGGATGTTAGATCCCTCCGTTCATCGTGATTCATTACCTACATGCCCATACGGGCTCTACAATGCAAATTCGCTCCAAAACTAAGCAATAGGCGTACGCCTTCTTCAAATCCCAAATCAACAGCAGTGTGTAATGGCGTCCTGAAAGACGCGTCGTAAGAGTCAATCTGCTCCACCATATCCTTCTCTTGTACGCAATGTTCTAGTAAAATTTTGAGAATGGCCGCGTTTCGCTGGACGACAGCCCAGTAGAGGGCGGACTGGCGCCTGTTGTCCAAGTCGCCTGGCCGTGCCCCTCGCTCTAGAAGCAGCATGATAATGTTTGCGTGTCCGTGAATCACGGCATGCATCAAAGCTGTTCTCCCATCGCTGTCCCTTTCGTTGATATTCGTTGAGTGTTCCAGGAGAACGCACATGATCCCCTCGTGGCCTTTCTGTGCAGCCATATGCAGCGTGCTCATCCATCCGCTGGACTCGTCTCCAGATGACGCCACATCACTGAGTGACGGATCTATTGGAGGTGTGTTGTTCGTCTCGATTGGCATGGAATGGCTCACGCTGCTTAGAGAATCGGGGTACATTAAAGACAGGTCCTTGCTGGTGAGGTTTCCCATGAGAGGTAGGTCGGCGGATAAGTTTGACAGAACAGCCTCAAAACTGACTGGAAGAGCATCTGGAGGGGATGGCGCATGTAGATTTGACACTGGTGTGCACAAACCTAAACTCCCCATGGCGTTTGTAGTGTCAGCGGTGACAGCCGATGTTATCTGTTCCGAAGTTGAAGGCGTCGGTAAGTGGGTGTGAAGCTGGTTGTCGACCCCGGTTCGGCCGTTTTCCTCGTCGCGGGCGATCTGATCGGATGCCGCAGAGTCGTTTTTCTTCTTGTTGTGTTTTTCTGGGGCCGTTGGTTAGCTTCATCTGCCTGCAAGGGGCTTCTCCTCAGGCCAACTAACGACGAAACCTGCGTTGGGCGATGCGATTCTGCAGCCTGCGGCGCTCCACTCCTTCGTCGATAGTCATGGATAGCTCGTAAGAGTAACGTTGTGTGAAAGTCTGGGTCGTAATGGTAATGGTAATGGTAATCGTAAGAATAAGCAAGGCAGCCAGCCGGGTTCTATAATATTTCTATCAACCATGAGAAGCTTTAAAATATTAGCATCACCGTAAGCAATTAGTTATTTTACGGTGAATACATGTGCCGACCGGGCCCCTGAGCTCATATTTGTGCCGTAATCCGTCCAGTGCATGTGGCGTATTCGTTGACCTGTACTGGAAGCGTGCATGGGTGAAGCCTGGGGGGCGTCTAAGAAAAAGTTCCATAAGCCTGGATTACCGATTTGATGTCATCAAGTTCCCAGCTCTCTTCAAGGCCTTGCCCATATCCGTTGGCGATGCTTCATTTCAGTCTCTACAACTCATTTTCATAATTTTCTTCAACAACTGTGCGGTTCGCGACTCCAGAGTGTCTGAATCTGGCGTGGAGACACCCGGGAGCGAGCAATCACAGGCCGCACAAAACTACTTACCATGATGGAACCCGCCACGATGCCTATCGCCATTGTTGGCATGAGCTGCCGCTTCTCTGGCGGAGCTGATAGCCCGGAGAAGCTTTGGGAACTTCTTGCAGAGGGACGCAATACCTGGACAAAGGTCCCCGAATCCCGCTATAATCAGACCGCATTTTACCACCCTGAGGGCACGAGAGCAGGCGTCGTAGGTTCCATGAATTTCCTTGCCAGTTCTATGAAAATTTTCTGTTTCTCACTGGAATCTCTTTTTCTTTCTTTGTACATGCTGACGGCTGATGACACTCTTAGTCCAACGCTCAGGGCGCCCACTTCCTTGAGCGGGATGTCTCCCACTTTGACGCACCCTTTTTCAACTTCCCTACTGAGGTAGCAGATGTAAGTTGTGGCCTTTCCTGGCTAGTGGTAAATGCCAAAGGGACGCGTGAGAGCTAAAATATCACAGTCCATGGATCCACAGCTGCGGATGCAGCTCGAAGGCGTTTATGAGGCTTTGGAAAGCGGTAAGCCGAGTTTCAATTCCCGAAACTGACAAGGTTTCAAGGCATACTAACCAGCGCCCAGCCGGCATTCCTATGGAACAATTTGCGGGGAGTAAGGCGTCTGTTTTTGCAGGGGCGTCCTTCCGGGACTACCACGACACGCTGATGCGTGACCCTGACTTCCTCCCGCGGTACTTTCTCACCGGCAACGGTGCCGCCATGGGTGCCAACCGGATATCCCACTTCTACGATTTGCGTGGTCCCAGTATGACGGTGGATACGGGCTGCTCGACGACCCTGACGGCGCTGCATCTGGCGTGTCAGAGTCTTCGGGCAGGGGATTCCACAATCTCAGTCGTCACGGGCTCCAACATCATGCTCAACCCAGACATGTTTGAGACATTGGCGAGCGTCGGGTACGAGGCGAAGCACTCCGAAAAGCGGGACTTGCTGACTGACACTGATTGATACGTAGGTTCCTGGGCTCCACGGGCAAATCCTTCGCCTTTGACGACCGCGCACAGGGGTACGGCCGCGGAGACGGTGTTGCCACCGTAATCATCAAACCCCTGTCCGACGCCGTGAGAGACGGTGATCCCATTCGGGCGGTCATCAGGCAGACGGCGCTCAACCAGGACGGGCACACGCCGACCCTGACGTCGCCCAGCAAGGAGGCCCAGGAGGAGCTCGTCCGCTCGTGCTACCGAGCTGCCGGCCTCGACCCCGTCGACACGACGTACGTGGAGGCTCACGGCACTGGCACCCGGGTTGGCGATCCCATCGAGGCCGAGGCGCTCAGTCGCGCGCTGAACAGGGACAGGCCGGCCGACGAGCCCTTGCTGATCGGCTCGATCAAATCTAACATCGGCCATGCAGAAACTGCGAGTGGGCTGGCAAGCATCATCAAGGTGAGCCTGGCGCTCGAGAAGGGGTTCATACCGCCAAATGCGGATTTCCGCACATCGAATCCCGCGATCCCAGTCAAGGACTGGAAAATCAAGGTGAGGGAGCCACAAAAGAACCAGAGTATCATTGGCCGGTTCGCTAACTGCTTACTCGAGTAGATCCCAACCTCCTTGACGCCCTGGCCCGGCACTAGCCAGTACCGAAGAGCCTCAATAAACAACTTCGGCTATGGAGGATCTAATGCTCACGTAATCTTGGAGGCACACTCGTCGACCAGCCTTTCCGTCAAAGCTTATTCCAACGGTTGCAAGGGGACTGAAGTCAATGGCCACGCCAACGGCCACACCAACGGCTCCACCAACGGCCACCATGCCGAAGTGCCGCTGCCAAGAGTCTTTGTCCTCAGTGCCAAGGATGAGAGGGGCACTCGTAGAATGATGGAGGATCTTGCGGGGTACCTGGAGAAGAAGCAGGTGAAAGATGACGAGGAGCTTCTGAGGGATGTGGCGTTCACCTTGGGTCAACGGCGGTCCAGGTTTCCATGGACAGCCGTTATTCCAGCCACGAGCAAGTCCCAACTCATCCAGTCACTTCGAGATGGCCAGGCCACTGTTTCCAGATCATCAAAACAACCCAGGTTGGGATTTGTCTTTACGGGACAGGGGGCACAATGGCACGCTATGGGCAGGGAGCTGATCGAGGCGTATCCTGTGTTCAAAGATGCTCTGCTCGAGGCAGAAAGGCACATCCGCAGCTTTGGTGCGAGTTGGAATCTTCTCGGTATGTGGCATGGACTGGCCCCCACTCATATACTTCTTGGCACATACTAACACAGTCATATCAGAGGAGCTTATGCGGGACGAGAAGACCACAATGGTCAATGTTGTGACGCACAGCTTGACCATCTGTACAGCGCTTCAGCTTGCGCTTGTGCGGCTACTGCGCTCATGGAATATCAAGCCAGCAGCAGTTACCAGCCACTCGAGCGGAGAAGTTGCTTCAGCATACGCTGCGGGTGCCCTGGACTTCAGATCTGCTCTCGCTATCTGCTACTTACGAGGCACCATGGCGACTGATTTCAAGTCCCGTGCTGGTGGCATGCTCGCAGCTGGTCTGGGGCGTGCCGAAGCAGAAGAGTACATTGCCAAAGTCACATCGGGCACCATCGTTGTTGCATGTGTCAATAGTCCAAGTAGTGTGACGATATCCGGAGATGTAGAGGCACTCGAGGAGATCGAAGCCCTCCTCGTAGCTGACAAAGTGTTTGCGCGTCGCCTGACCGTCCAAGCGGCCTACCATTCGCCCCAGATGCAGCCTTTTGCCAAGGATTATCGTGCTGCCCTCGCCGAGGTTTTACACCAGGCAGGCGAGTTCGAGGATGTTCTTTACTCTTCTCCGGTCACGGGAGGCGTGGTACAAGATGCCTCTGAGATTGCCCGCCCCGAGCACTGGGTCAAGAACATGGTGCAGCCGGTCCTGTTCACCGATTCCCTGACCAATATGTGCCAGGTCAACGGGAGTCAAAACGTTGACACTATCATTGAAATCGGACCTCACAGTGCCTTGCGAGGTCCCATGCGCCAAACTTGGTCAGAGCCAGAATTCAAGGGCATGCAGTTTTCGTACACGTCGTGCTTGGTCCGCAAGCAGGACGCTGTTCAGTCAATCCAAGCTTTGATCTCTACATTGATCAACCAAGGCTACCCAGTTGACTTGGGGTCTGTCAACTTCCCCACGTCTCGTCATGGGCTGCGAGTCCTCACCGACCTCCCTTCATACCCTTGGAACCATGGCCAACGCTACTGGGTCGAACCTCGAGTCAACAAAGAGAGGAGACTTCGTGTCGAGGGTCCTCGGGGCGTCCTTGGTGTTCCTGCCGTGAGTTACGATCCATCCACCTCGACGTGGAGAAGTGTGATCCGCTCGTCGGAATTCTCTTGGATCCAAGATCACAAAATCCAATCAGATATGGTGTTCCCGGGAGCTGGGTACATTACCATGGCTATTGAAGCCATCATGCAGATCAGACGCTCCAGTGAGGCACCTGTCAAAGGTTACAAGCTGAAAAATGTCGAAATCTTGAAGGCTCTCGTGATTCCTGACACACTCGACGGAGTAGAGATATCATTGTCTCTTAGGGCCTTGGGCGACCGAGCACTATCTGCGAAACAATGGCGTGAATTTACTGTTTCCTCCACCTCTGACGAAGGTGCTGTGACAATTCACTGCACAGGCCTTGTAGCAATCGAAGAAGGGGCATCCAACAGTAGCTCCATTACGAATGGATCTAACAACTACGAGACAGACTCAGGTTTGTACCCCTGCGACCTGAAGCCGATGGAATTATACAAGTCTCTCCAAAGTGGTGGAATCAACCACGGCCCTTCTTTCCAGAAATTAGTTTCCGTTTCCTCAGGGGAGGGCTGTTCCCGAAGCATGTTTGAAACACCTAGTAGCTCCTCACACGAGTACAGCTACTTAGTACATCCCATCACTCTGGATGTGGTCATTCAGTCTGTTTACGGTTGTCTTATGGGACCTGATGGGCATATGACAAGCGGGATGGTTCCTCGGTCCATCGAGTCAATGTTCATTTCCTCCGAGATCAGCAGCATGCCTGGGCATATGTTCGAAACTACTTCGAAGCTGACTTGGTTGAATGCCCAAGGTTTTGAGTCCTCCATTGCAGTGATCGATAAAGATCAACCCTCCTCAAATCATCTTGAAATAAACGGCCTTTTCTGCCAGAACCTTGGAAGTGCCCTTCAAACAGGCGATTCCGAGACTGCAGAGCCATACTTTCGTGTCCAGTGGGCACCAGACTTAGACCTGACGCGCTCAGAAGATTTGAGAGCTCCCAGACAGGTCGCACAGAAGCCAACTGAGAACGCAGTTTTCGAAGACATTAGACATGCTTGTTATCATTTTGCGCACAACGCCCTGTCATCCTCTGAGAAATCGGAGTGTGACCAAGACTCCAAGCAGGGGCAATTTTATACGCGACTGGAGACGCTGGTTAAGTCGGCCAAAGCAAGTGGCTGGGCGCCTAGCACACTAGAGGAGCAGGAGGCTCTTACTAGACGGGTTAGGGAATCGAGCGTAGTTGGAGAAATCATCTGTCGCATTGGCTCACAGCTCGTACCGATCCTGCGTAATGAAGTGAACCCACTTGACTTGGTAGAGAAAGATGGGTTGCTATCCCAGTACAATGAGGAATGCCTCAGACTTCCAGATTCCTACGAGCAAGTCAAACACCTTTTGCACCTCTATTCCCACAAAAACCCTCGAGCAAGCGTCCTACAGGTCGGTGCTAAGGCAAATACATACACTGAAGTAGTGCTGGAGGCGCTGGGAGCTGGCTCGGATGATGGAGACGCGGCTCGTTTCGCGCGGTACACATTCGCTCCCTCTTCACCTGAGTTGTTACAATCGGTTAAGGAGAGATTCGAAGCCCATGAAGGTGTGATGGATTTCAAGGAACTTGATATTGACGAAGATCCTACAGCGCAATCCTTTGAGCAAGGCTCATATGATTTGATCATTGCATGCGAAGCACTCTTTAAGGCAAAATCAGTTTCAGAAACGCTTAGGAATCTGAGGAAACTACTCAAACCTGGAGGAAGAGTTTTGTTAGTTGAGCCTACGCAGGATGAGCTGGCCTTCACCTTCGCCTTCGGTCTTCTTCCGGGATGGTCTGGGCGATCCTACCGTCCTGACGAATGGAAATCCTTGCTTCGCGAGAGTGGATTTCATCTCGAGTTCGATGTCTGCGACGAAGATGGCAGAGATGTCTATTCTCTTTGCACAATGTTAGCCACCGCAAAGGAGAGTGACGAGGCCCTGATGGGGAGATATCCCCCGATCACAATTATCTACGATAGCCCTCCTCCCGAAAGCTGGAGTAAGACGATGAACCAAACACTCTTCAACCTTACGGGAGAGGTGCCGCAGATTTCTCACTACAGAGACGCTTTGATAGACGACAGACTATGCATCTTCGTCGCCGAGATGACACGACCATTTTTGTTGAATCCCACAGATGAAGAATTCAACCTTGTGAAGTCGCTCTTCAACCAGTCTCAAGGGATTCTTTGGATTTCTCGCGGAGGTGCTATGGACTGCGTGGACCCTAACTTCAGTCTAAGCGCCGGCCTATTCCGTACATTGAGAGCCGAGTCTACCAACAAGAGGTTTGTAACCTTAGATCTTGACTATAACAAGCCAGTGTGGGATGTGAGCACCACTCAAATCATATCAGAGGTGGCTCAAAACACATTCAATCTCGCACGATCCTCTGACTCAATCCCGGATTTTGAGTATGTAGAGCGTGACGGCATCATTTCTCTACCAAGACTTTTCCCCGCACCTTCCACCTACCAGACTGCCGCCGGTCTCGCTGGCAAGCAGTACGAAATGCAGACCTTCTTTCAAAATGATCGCGAGTTACGGTTGTGCGTAGGGACTACTGGACTTTTGGACACACTATCCTTCGCCATCCAGAATACTGAGACCCCTCTGTCTGACACCGACGTGGAAATTCGTCCCCAGGCATTTGGACTCAATTTTCGAGATATCATGGTAGCTTTAGGTCAGCTTCAAACAGATATCATGGGCTACGAATGCAGTGGTGTAGTAACACGCGTCGGCGCTGCTGTTCCGCCATCCGAACTCAAGGTCGGTGATAGAATCTGCGCTTTCACTCAGGGGTACTATTCAAACAGGGTGCGCGTGGACTGGACAAGAGTCCACAGAATTCCCGATAACATGTCATTTGAGGTGGCAGCTTCGGTACCCATGGCTTTTGCCACAGGATACTATGCTCTCTACACCCTGGCAAATCTGCAGAAGGGCGAACGGGTCCTGATTCATTCTGCAGCTGGAGGTGTCGGCCAGGCTGCCGTGATGATGGCTCAGCACATTGGCGCTGAGGTCTTTGTCTCGGTGGGCTCAAAGGAGAAGAGGGAATTCGTGCAAAAAACCTACGGCGTCCCTGCTGATCATATAGTGTCTAGCAGAGAACCCTCCTTTGCTCAAGATATTCTCGTTAAAACAGGAGGCCAAGGCGTTGATGTTGTTCTGAACTCATTGGGTGGCGAGCTCCTCCAGTCGAGTTTCAACTGTCTGTCTATGTTTGGCCGATTTGTTGAGATTGGCAAAAAGGACTTCGAGCAGAACCGACTTCTGGAGATGGAGACATTCAAGAAGAACGTCTCCTTCTCAAGTATTGATTTGGTCCTCCTTGGAAAGTACAGGGGACCTGTCTATCGTCAAATTCTGGCCAATGCCATGGAGATGCTTGAGTCCGGGATTCTTCGGCCCGTATCTCCAATTCAGACATACCCAATCTCGGATTTAGAAAAGGCGTTCCGCGTGATGCAGGCAGGTAAACATATGGGCAAAATTGTCATAGTGCCGAGCCAAGATGATCTAGTTAAGGTGAGTCACCCTTCTAACTGTACCAGGGTTATTAAACTAATTATTTTATAGGTCTTACCTCAGGAATGGTCTCATCGTCTGGATTCCAACAAGACATACCTCCTAGCTGGTGGCTTGGGAGGTATTGGGAAGTCAATTTGCAAATGGATGGTACAACGTGGTGCGAGAAACTTCATCTTACTCACACGAAGTCAGAGTACATGTGAAAAAGCTGCACCATTCCTTGATGAGCTTCGAGCATCTGGCTGCCTTGCTATTGCGAAAAGCTGTGATTTTAGTAGCAAACAAGATCTCGAAGCGGCCGTGCAAGCCTGTCAGGATTCTATGCCCCCTATAAACGGAGTCATTAACTGTGCAATGGCTCTTCGCGTAAGTTTCTCTCTATCTCTTCTTCTGAAACATGATTTAACACCTGCTAGGATTCAATCTTTGACTTGATGACTCCCGAGGGTTACGTCACTGCAATCAATCCAAAGGTTCAAGGATCTTGGAATTTACACGAAATATTTTCGTCTCCTCGGCTTGATTTCTTTATCATGCTATCTTCCCTTGTCGGTGTAGCAGGTAACGTGAGTCAGGGAAACTATTCTGCTGGCGGAAGCTTCCAGGATGCCCTTGCTCGGTATAGAAACGCGCGAGGACTACCTGCCGTGACCCTTGATCTGGGCATGGTCAGTTCTGTAGGATACGTATCAGAAAACGAGGCCATAGGCACACGTTTGGCCCGTTTTGGTTTCAAGCCCTTGGACGAGGGTGAAGTGCTGCGCCTCGTTGAATCTGCTATGATCCACCCTCATCGCCAGGTCGACGATTCTCACATCGTTACGGGTCTCATTACTGATCTGAGCACGGTAGACCCGTCCGATGCGTACTGGACCAAAGACCGTCGTTTCGCTGCTGTTACCCGGGCCGATGGGCTACAGGGAAATGGCAAGACCACTTCGGCAGACTTGAAGAGTCAGCTGTCAAATGCACCTTCAACTGATGAAGCTGTTGTCCTTCTCAGCACTTCGATTGCGGAGAAAATGTCCAAAATGTTCTTGATTCCGGCCGAGGACATCAGTTCGGATCAGTCGCTGACGCACTACGGGGTTGATTCTCTGGTGGCTGTTGAGTTGCGTAACTGGCTTGCGTCAAACACTGGAACGGATCCTTCCATTTTTGACATTATGCAGAGCACATCTATTAAAGGACTGGCTGTTCGTATCATGGAAAAGCTTAGTAGAGATTGAGGTACATAGTCCTTATTTTAGTTAGAATCTCAAGCACCTCGCGGTGATTAGACTTAGACTTCAATAACAATACTTTCCTAGAAAGACTCATCTTCGGAACCTTCCCATATATAGATAATGGTAAGCTTAGTTTTCCTGAACTCGGTTTATATGATTTCTCCTGCCACTATGGTGGTGGTCTGTAAAATTAAAGAACTCACATCTTAGCCCTATAGTCAAGTAGTGTCCAAGAGGGGAGAAATACATTCGATATCGACTTATTAGAAGTTGCAGAGCGGCTTTTCGTCCTTGAAACAGGAGTTATTGCACATATCATCGTTGTGGGCAACGAAGAGTTATAATGCTCCAGTCGTTTTCAACTCTCGTTAAGGTCCGCTCATACCTATGATAACCATAAACCAGATCGTTCCACTATTTATTTGCATTACAGAGTTTGATTCTTTACCAAGTTAGAGAATCCAGGTATGCTGCAGATAGCGTAAATCCAACTTTTGAACACTTAACTTTCTACCTAGTTCGCTAATTCTGCTGAAGATTATTTCCTATGCAGCGAGAGAAGGGCGCATGGTCCAGGATTGAGATAGGGTTACAGAGAGTCGTGTCTCCTTCATATAAACACCCCTAGTAGCCTCGAAGTCGATGTTAAGTTGGTCCCTATAACCTATAGGCTAGAGTAACGGAACATAGACAGATTGAGGCAGAATAGTCTTGCAATGACTTTTCAAGACCTTCAAATACGAGAAAAACTGGAGTGATACGACGATGACCTACGTAGATGTCTATGAAATCGCTTGGTAAATCTACAAGACTTCCAAGACTCCTGTGCTGGGTCATGTTTCTAATCTTCGATATTCCCTAGAGACATTATGGAGGCTAGCGAAAACTGGCTCCATAAAGATTTGGTTCAACTATCATGATCGACAAGTATTTAAAGAAGCTTGTGCATTTATTGGCTGCATGATTGGGAGGGTGTGGCAATGAAGGGCGTGGGAACACAAAAATTAAACGGAGAGAACTAAAGGAGAAAAGAAGAGCAAAACTATAAAGTTGACACTCGTGGAAGATTTTCAATGATTTTCTATACGGCTACAGTTAGATGTTCTTGATGACAGTCCCAGTATAATGTAAAAAGAAAGATTAGGTGATGCTAGACCCGATTTCTTAACATAATGAAACCACCGCTACATATTTTCCAGCATACAATGGGATCCAGGTTGAGTTGCATACACTCAAGTCACTCAAAGGCATAAGAAGTCTCTTGGATTTGTATAGAAACAGCGATAACGGACAAACAGACAACTTTTATCTATCATCAACAACTAAGTAAAGCAAACGGAAATTACATGTCGACGGTTTCCTCATCTTCAACTCCGAATAGGGCCCTCATAGGATCTTGGTAGTGCATAAATCCAATACCTGGCTCACAAACGCCATAACCCAAAAGGCGTTGAGCTTGAGGCTTCATCTGCCTCACTCTCTCGACCGGGATTTCGAGGAAGAAGTTCTCGGTTGGTCGTAGGGTAGGTTTACATAAAAAGGTTCCAAGGGTCTCCCGATAATCGTCCCTAGGGAAGAGAAGACAGTCAGCGTCAGAAGTAAATCGTACTAATCAATGAACAAACATAGACCTACTTTGTGATATTTGAGCCACCTGCATGATACAGAGTTCCTAGGAAGATAAGTGCACCCCCAACTTCGAGCTCGACTGGGACAGCTTCTTCATCTAGTGGACGACGTTCTGGTCCCCAAAGGTGTGAGCCTGGAATGGCAACAGTGGCACCATTCTCTTTCGTTGTCTTGGTCAAGGCTGTAACACATGAGATCATTGTAAGAGCCTCGCCTGGTTTAGGATGGTGATCACTGTTTACTATAAGTCAGTCTCAATTGCATGGACCGGCATGGATAGTCATACTTGTCGTCTCGGTGAAGAACCTGTTGTTTGCCCCCAGGGTTTACTCGAAACCCGAGAGCAGCTGATAGGATGGGCTTGCCGCCGATCGTTACCTGGTGGTCGCCTCTCCACATGGTGTGGTAGGAGGATACCATAATGTTGGCAACATCCGTGAATAGCTTGTTGCATACCAACTCAACGCATGCATCCGATTCAGCTAATAATCCCGTCGCACGCTGGGTGGTTGGTGGGAAAAGCCCATACTTGTCGGGAATATCTCTTTCAAAGAGCGGCTTTAGATCTTTTCGGATCTCACCAGCAAGCTCTTGGGAAATCAAGTTCTCCACAATAACACCCCCATCACGCTCGAGAATCTCGACGAGCTTCTCTGGGGTGATTTCTGGGTTTGTAGCGTCAACTCTGACAATCGTTGGCTTTTCTGCGGCTACAGTCATTGTGGAATAATGGGTGTTGAGCTTTAGTTTAGATTCACAAGATGGCAGAAAATACTGGGATCAATATCGATTTCAGACTTTATCATTAAACCAAAAATGCCACAATTGTATAGAGAATATACGAAATGATATTTATGAGAATTCTAGAATGTAGTGCATGTAGATTGTGGCGTGATAGTTTGTGGTGGCTTTCCTCAATTACTTGTGCCCTTTTCCAAGTTGCTTATGCTTATCAGGGCTCCATTCTGCTTATGCTCCTTACAATGCTTATGTGTTATCAGATGCTTACGCCCCGCATAAGCAATATCATGCTCAGTTCTTGCTAACGGTCAATTTCTCTTCAAATAATGTGGCTAAAAAAAGCACCGGCATGCTTGTCAACGCGACCAGAGGTTGGTGTTATCTACAACATATTCCTTGAAAGCGCCCATCAGGTTCAGCCTGAGGCATGTTCTCAACATGAAGACAATTGTAACTCGTGTGAAGCTTTTTCTGTTTATTTCAGCTGTTCGACTTCATGATATGTTTGAAAATTAGAGAGTCGTTACTGTGAATAGTAATGTATGTATTTCGACACCATTGAGAGAGTTTCCTCACAGAGTAGAAAATTTATGCTTGAAAGGACGGAACTTGCCTCTTTTAGACACTTTATTTCACACGTACTTTAAGATTTGTAAGTTTAGTATTTGGTAGTGTGTAATCATTCAAGTTCATCACATACTCTGAGTGGCACCCTAATTGAGACGACATAAGCAATTCAACTCATCATTGACTAAATCTAAATAGCATGCCGTGGTCTTCTCAAGCTGGACATTGTTTGCTAATAGCATTACCAATGTCCACAAGCTCGCTGTGACTACCATAACGTGGGAATTCCGGCTCGTAGTCAGCATCGATTGGCGCGTACATGAACCATGCGCTCAACGGCTGCGCTCTAACAAACTCCTCATCTGACGTCTGGGTTCTGTTCACAGCGACATTTCCTGCTAAAAGATATGCCATTGTATCAACCCCCCCGTGAGGATAGCCTATCATCTTCATCGGCACCTTGGCATATCCAATTGGGATATCGGATAGGTCCTCCTGGACATAAGTGATACCATCAAGAACGACCTCCCCATTCTTATTGCCACTCCCATTAGCGTCTGAGTTCGGATTATCCTCACCCAGTGCCCGCTCTGGCATCTTGAAAACCCGCAGACTACCACTTGGTTGCCATTTTAGAAATCCGGTAATCCATCCGGACACATACTTTGGATCACCACCGCCACATGAGAACTTCGACTTCGCGCGGACGATCTGGCCCCAGAATTCCTTTATTTCGTCACTATCTGGCTCATCCCAAGTTCTCACAAAGCGACTAAGGATAGGTCGTAGTTCTTGAGCGTATTCCTGAGGCTCCTCACCGAATTCTTTGAAATAGTCGAGTTTCTCCAACAGTTGTACCCAGTCTTCACGCTCTCCCAGCAGTGTAACTTTCGGTAAGCCACAGATAATGCTGCCCCCAAATTCAAAATAGTGCTGCATCATGCCCATCATAAGCACGGTGGCAGTCAAGTCATCATTTTCGTCACTGGTTGTAAAGCCCGGCATGATCCAGTCATAGAGCCACGGCGTTTTGACTCTCTCCTGGATCGCCTGAGAAACCGCACCAACGACGCGACGCCAGGAGATCTCATCGACCAGGATTTTTTCTTTGCCTTCGTGGTCAACAAATAGGTGGCGAATATCTTCAGCATGCTTTTTCATGTAGAAATTCACCTGCGTCAAGATTTCAAACCAGACTTCGTCGGGGCGCAGGACGAGATGCTGGTGTTTGGCCCACGCCTCAATGGCGCCTCGCACAAGACCGTCAGAAGAAGGGAAGATCTGGTCCTTAGGCTCGAACGACTCGTCCGGTGCCTCGAATTCAGTAAAGGTTGACATTAACACTTTAGGTCGGTACGGGAGCTTGTCGGACAGCTCCTCCGGGCAGCTCCGTTTTAGCAATTCGGTACTCGAGGTAACGGCCGTAGAGATATCAAGAGGTATAGGCTTTACATTCTCATCGACTGCCACAGTGATATCGGCGGCAGTAAAGGCAGACAGCCCAAAGATTGCAATCATGGAAATAGATACCATTTTCACGGGCGTCAAGGTCGCCTGGTATTGAAGCTCTGTCCACGAAGCCGATAGGCTATTGCAATCTGGCAGGGGGATCGAGAACACGAAAGGCGGGATCGCTGTAGCCTTTTGATAGGTAGTAAGATGGGAAAATGGACGAGTTTGGATGCTGCCAAGACCGTCTCAGACATAAGACATTCCGAGCACCTCAGCAAGTAATGCGGCAACAGGCCATTTGAATTCCAAAGGCATCGACCCCAAGATGTAACTTTAGTCATAGAATCTCCTTTTCTTCGTCCAATCTCCGCAACTTTCACGGATAAGATTCAAGGCGACCAATTTGCTTTGGGCTGTGTCGACCATCCAACTTCGTATTGTGAACGCTATGGAGAATTAGTTTTTAATGTCCGCCTATTAGAATCAAGCTCACGGTTGTGGCTGAGACCAAGACTAATTCTACTAATTCTACTCCAAACTATCAGCACGCCATGACGCCGAAAACGTACCACGTGAGACTTAATTGTAGAAAACTGTGACCCTGAACAACCAGTTGTCGCCACTCGTAAAGACACAAATGGAGCTGGCAGTTTCAAGGTTCGAAGTGAAATAAAGTTAAATCGACATCGTGCCTTTTTACTGGCGTGCCTGGACTAACCAATCCACGTAATCCGCGCCAAAGTCAAGTGACAACATATCATGGTTTTCCAGAACATGCATGTTGAGACATCTACCACCTGCTAATTTCATTTGAAGAAAGCCTTTACCTCTCTTCGTATCCGAAAGAACCGTTGAAGCACAGAAGAGAGCTGAGAAGTTGACAGCGGATGCATTGTTTACACGAAGTACGCATCAACCCAAGCCCCATTAGCCGGCAAGTTTTCTATCATGCAACTTTAACGTGCCGGCACTTTTACAGGGAATGGATATCACACTAAGGGTAATTTTTATCAGCATGAGTTCGCAAGACTGGCTTACCACTTGTACCATATTCGAAATCTGATGACAAATGAAAATATACAATGTGGCACTCAGGAACAGGGTTTTGCCTATGTCTACCCTCTGGCAGGATTTTGGGTCAATGTGAATGAGTGGCGATTTCAGACCTCTCGGCTAAAGAAACTTAAAATGTGCGCTGGGTGTCCCGACACACAACTGAGATAGGCTGATCAAAGCGGTAAATGCAAGTTGAGGGGGAGGTACTGTGAATCACACCAACTTTATCACCCACCTCACCGCTATTCAAATTATGCAGAAAGGGGACAGTTATAATTTTTCACTGGTTTCTTAATTTATCTCAATAAACATGTCTTTGATTGAGAACGGAGTTGCTGCTCTCCCCGCCTTCTTCCAGGCTGATGCCAGCATCTACAACTGACAGGCGGTCTATGCGGCCTACCCAGCATGACCGTTTTATCATAGTACTCATGTTGGTTGTTAAACATCTCCTCTTCTAGGGAAATGAAACCAAATATTCTAAACCGCAAATAACGCCGGAGTGATATACAGAGGTCGGGTCGTTCCAGACCGACTTTTTGTTGGGGACAATGAGATCTCTCTCTTTTTGTTTTGTTTTTATTTTTGCATGGAAGCTTCCGAGCATGTACTAATACTCATATCGATTAATTGAACCCGCCCATTTGGGTATGGAGCATAGATGTGTCCACTATTAGTGGACGACACTCAGACTCGCATTATCGAAAGACAAAGTGTGGAAATTCCCGGATTTCTTCTCGGAAGCCAGAACCTGAGTTGGCTAAGGGGTCGAGGAAGGGATCGCCGTTATTGTGATGATCTGGAGCGTGGTTGGAACTGGGGTAGGGCTCGGAGTTGGTGTCGGTGTGCCAGTGCTCGTAGGGGGTTTCAGGTCGGGGCATTCACACCCGTTTTTCTCAGCTAGGAAATATTAGCAGGCCAGCTTGCTGGAATGTGTATACATATGCTCTTACCGCATGATAATGTCTGCTCGTACACACAAGCCTCATTGGCCTGGCATGATGGGGAGCTCTCCACATTGTAGTAGACGCACTTCTCGAAGCTCCTCTGTAGCATGTCGCTGCCACAGGTACAGCTTGCTTCATCGTCGCGGATGCTGTTTTCCGACATGGGGGTCGCCGAAGCCAAGGCTACCAGAGCCGCAATCAAGACTGAACTGTTGAAACGCATTTTGGTATTGAAATCTGCAAGAAATACAACGTCACAAAAAATGAGAGAGTTTGGCCTCCAAGTGATGAAGAACGTGATCCTATGTTGGGCTTATATGTTAGCCTACGTAAAACGCTTTGCCACAGGAGAAGTTATGAAACTGAGTTGGTGTCAATGTCCCCGGTTTGTTTCATTTGCCTAATTGCCATGGATTGTTCATGTGGAGACCAACATGCTGATCCCGCCTGCAAGGGGCCTGTCAATGCCAATCTGCACGTCACAAGCTGCCCGGATGTTTCGGGTCTGATTTCTCTTGCTGTTTCAGGTTTAGTGACATTTTTACATTTGGAAGCTTGACGCGTTGTTGGGCGAGGTGGCACTCCGATCAATCCTGCGAAGAATTGGTTTCTAGGATCAGATGCAGGCATTCATTGACTCCCCATAAACAGGGAAATGATCCCATCTAAACTTGAACTGTCGAAGTGATGAGAGGGGGCTGGTTGGTACTTGGGATAAAGCTGCTGGCCGGCTAACTTTGGCTTGGAAATTTGTTCGAACTGCATCAATAATGTGTTTTATGCATAATGTAATCTTAGCTTTTCTTGCATGAATATTCTTACTTTAGGCGAGATGTTCATTGAGCTTGAGTGTTATGGTTTAGTGATGGCTTGTTGCAATAAAGGCGAAACTTGAGGGTAGTCGTTTTCCTTTATTGTTCTTTAAAAACGATGTACTTCCCGACCAAAAGCAACCTTTTATCATTTTCCCAGCTAAATTTTGATCAATCATAGTCTTCTGAATGACCGGAGGACAATACAGCCTCGTGTTCTTATCCACCGATCCTTTTAAATGTCATTGATTCAGAGCCTAATGTTAGTTCGACTTATGCCATGTTGGTGGCATCTACGTAGACACACTTGCAGGCATTGATGCCTGCTGCCCTATTCCCAAATTTTGAATTAGCTATGTGAATGTGGTGCTGAAATACGTCATCACGGCTGTTTAGGTTTGCCTATCTACTTTCATTTCTCGCCTTGTACACATACTGCTATTAACATGAAGGGGAAATTATTTAAAAGACTGGTTCATGCGGCCCGATTTTGGGATTCGTAACAAGATACTCAGCATGGTTGATATACGACTTACTTTATTATTAACCACCTAAATCGGCACTTCTTATTATTTTAGCTGTCCTTCACCGATTCCTCGTAGGATGGTGGATGTAGTGGTGGCTGAAACAAATAGTGCTGGAATTAGTGAGGCGCCTAGCCGAAAAGACCCTCCCCTACGGCCTCGTGATGACCTAGACCAGCTACGAACCATCCAATCCTGCCGTGCTACTACTGCGGCAAGTTGTGGAAAATTACTAACAGTACTCCTTTGAAAGATAAAGACGCCTCAGTTGGTCGACTGTTTTCGACAACGAATTCTAGAGTAGTTGGGCAACCATTACCATGGGGTGAATGTCAAATGTTGTTCCCTATCAAAATTCAACTTCCATCAAAATTCAGCTTCCCGTAGGATGGTGCGATACTATAATTAGATGGACTTTGCGTTCTCTTGGAGTTGCCCCGACTCTCTCACATGTCTTTGGTTCTCGTAGGCTGGAGGCGAAGTAAGCATATTCGAGTCGGTGATGGGCGTTATCATTCTCCACCTTATGACATTGCGCAATGCAAACGAGCCAAGACTAATTCAATGAATGGCATATATGAATGAAATTTGGTTGGCCACACCTCAAAGTGACAGATATTTACACATGTTTGAAGAAATCACAGGCTTGCAGCATTTTATGGAGCTTATCTTGTCATATCCCATAAGAACTTCAAATATAAGGTAACATCAAAACCTACTTCAGAGTAGGTGAGTTTATATAGACCTGTAAATTATCATCACACAAGCGAAAAAGAACTCCAATACATTTCAGGTTCGAGAGTGTGACATCATTAGCTCGCTGAGCAAGTCGGCGAGGAAACTTGCTCCTAGGACTACCCTCAGAAAATAAGGAGTAAGCCGCTAGAGATTATGACACAATCTAACTATGGAGGCTGCGAAATTCTGTAGTCCAGAGTGACATATATAATGTTGGGCGGCTTCTGATTGAGATACCACTATCCTAGTACTTCTTTGTTCAGTAAACAAATTCACCAGATCCATAATGAGATTTCTCACATACTTAGCTCCAGCGTGTAAACATATGCTCGATACAATCAAGAAAGATGTCCTAGTATTGCTGATAATACAAAGAGGGCCCAAGTGCGACAGCCTGAATATACAACGGGATATCTTCAAAACGCGTCTTCTGAGAAGCTCATGGCGATAAGTCCTCCTGAGCTGCAGCCGATGACAACCGTAGAGCCAAGCACAACTTGGAGTCCCCAAAAACAGGGTCTGAAATCTGGCGGCAGCCAAATCCAATTCCGTCCGTTCAAAGTGATCCAGCTGCCATCTGAATTCAACCCACAGCCAGAAATGGAATTTCGGCCATAGCCAGGTACAGATGCCAGAACCCGACCTAAATCCATGTTTGGCTTGCCAAAAGTGATAATCCCAGCATCAGTTTGGATTTTATTGGTGGCAAGAAATATAAGTTTGGCTCTTGGTGAACAAAGACCAATATCAATGATGTGACATAGCATACCTGTGCCAGTTTCCCAGAGCCGCACGCTCCCATCTTCTGATGCCGAGGCTACATATTTTGAGTCGAGTGAGAAAGCGAGGTGAGAGATAGCTTTAAACCCATGACCTTTGAGAATGTGTTGTACTTTACCTGAGCCAGTAGCCCAAAGCATAACAGTCTTATCGCTCAATGGCCATGCTAGCAAGCTCCCATCGGGCGAGAAAACTGCTGATGTGTACATTTCGTAGCGACCTTCGGGGGTCCGCTCAATCACCGAGTAACTGGGTTTGGCGTCAGTTATCCACGATTTTGTGCTTGAGACGTTAAAATATAGCACCGTTTCTGTCTCTAATACTGCGGCTAGGAGCTTCGAGTCAGGTGAGAATACGAGTGAATGTATGAAATTGAGCGAATGGCCCCTTTTGAAAGGTATGAGGTCACCTGTCTCGGTGACCCAGAGCAGAAGATTGTCAAATTTGGTTCTCAAGGCCACAAGCTTCGAGTCGGGTGAGAGCATAAACTTCCAAATAGCAGCGTTGAACCTGTCACAATTTTCGGACGTGTGTCTAAGGGCACCTGTGTCAACAGCCCAAAGCCGGACAGTTCCATCCTCTGAGCTTGAGGCCACAGTCTTCCCGTCAGCTGAGAATTCAACTTCCACCACAGGCCCGCTGTGGCCTTCAAGTGTACACTGTAACGTTCCTGAGTAAATATCCCAGAGCTGGACAGTGTGGCCGTTGGATGCTGAAGCCACAGTTCTCTTATCGGGGGAGAGAGAGAGCGAACGGATGGAGCTACTGTAGTGTGTCTCTACCAGTGCATCTAGTTTAACATCCCACAGCCGCAGAGTTTCATCTACTGAGCCTGAAGCCAAAACATTCCCATCAGGGGAGAATGCAACCGAGAGAACCTCGTTGCTGTGACCCTCGAATAGCTGCTGCATGACGCCTGTGTCAGCGGCCCTGAGTTGGATCTTTCCGCCAGATGACGCCGACGCTATGAGCTTCGAGTCTGGAGAAAATGCGACCGAATTGAGCCTACCGTTGTAATTAACCGTGTGTAGTAGTGCTCCCGTTTCGAGATCCCAAATTCGGACAGTGGCATCTCTCATACCACTTTCCGATGCACACGCTAAGAGCTTCGAATTGGGCGAGAACGAAACCCCATGGGCAGTAGAACGGACACCAGAGTTGGCGCTGGTAAAACCTGTAATTGCTTGTAGTACCATACCTGTGTCGGTGTCCCAAACCCAGATCTTGTCTTTATACGAGCCTGCGGCCACGAGACTCGCATCAGATGAGAACGCGACTGACATTACTACGCCACTATGACCCTCCAGAGTCCGCTGCAGCGCGCCTGTGCCGGTCTCCCAGATTCGGACCAGCCTATTCCCTAATACTGTTACTAACAGCTTCATATCGATTGAGAAAGCAGCTGAATTGACACCGTCCAGCTTGACCGGGATCTCTCGTTTCTGGAGTAGCGCGCCTGTGCTAATATCCCACAGCCGAATGGTCCCATGGTATGATATTGAACCCAAGATCTCCCCATCGGGGAAGAATGCAAATGATTTTATCTCTGCGCCTTCGCCATCCAGCGTCTGCAGCAGAGCACCCGAGTCGGCGGCCCAGACTTTGATGGTCTTATCCCGCGAGCATGACTCTACGAACTTCGAGTTGGGTGAGAAGACAACCTGCTCTACACCGCTTCTGTGGCCTTCAAGCGTCTGCATCTTTGAGCTCCAATTGGGAGGCACTTTTGGTTTCAGACATATCCACCGTGGTATTTGATTTTCAAAAGACAATCGGATTATGCTATTTTGAGGTGCAAATATAAGTGCCGATGAGTATACTTGGAGGGGAGCCTCATGGATAACTGGACTGAAAGCAAGGATAAATCGAATAGCGTCGTCCAAAAACCGCGCGATTTGTGTATTAGCCTTAGCCTACGAGGAGTTAGTACATGTAGATAAGTTTCTCTTGTCAATTGTACTTACCGGCATCAAATTCCGCACAAGTCTTATCGTATTCACGCTCTCAGTTAGCCTCCTGATTAGACTCAAAGCCTCTAGCCAGTGGAGGAAGTGCTCAGAGAGGAACGTATGCACTTCACCACCGTCCAATATATCTATGCCGGATTCACGTAGATGGTATGCCCAGTGCTCACATGCGTATTGGACTTCAGCGGGCAACATTGTGCTGATCTTCCGTGAGTCGATAGACGAATGTTCCGTTCCCGGATGGTGAACCCCGCAAATGTCATTTCGAAGTGATTTTTTCAACGTACGAAAGCAATCAGTTGCTAATCGTTCATGTCTTTTTTTCTGGTCTATCCAAAATGGATTGTTTGCTGATCGCTGCGGATCTAGGAGAAAATCGCCAAATGACAGGTGCAACAGAGTAACAGGTTGCTTTGATGTTGTCGGAACGTTGAGCACGGAATGTAAAAGGTCTAGAAGGTCTGAAACATCCTCCAATGGCAGGTGGAGCAATCGCGCCAATGCAGATGGCGACAGAGGATTCGCAAGAACGACGATAGAACCAACGACTTGTCGGAATTGCGCCAAAGTCTCCTGCGAATCTTGTTCAGAAAGACCTGCAAGTAGCTGCTCGAGGACTACTAAATACATAGAATCGAGCTCAGACCCTTTAGTTCGAGTCCTGTTTCTCAAAATATTTTCAAGCTTTTTCCGAGGGTTGCCGCCTACTCGATCTGCGATGAAGAGACAAACCGTCGCCGCGGAGATGAAAAGTGGAACTGTCATCTTGACCAAATCCCGATTATCTTGTTCTGTAGGCCAGGTAGTTGGCAGCTGTCGTTCCTCTTCTTCGACGGATTCATTGTATTCGTACCTTATCTGTTCTAGCTCATGCTCAAGGAATAGAGATATGTCATGTTCGATCACCGAGTCAGCTATGTCATGAAGGACCACTTTATCATATGCGCCTTTAGTAGCTCCAAAGCCAAGTCGAATGGGTAGCTCGGGCCTGCTGGTGATAAAAACCTTCAATCCAGGAGCCTTTCGCTTAATATCAGAGAAAAGCTTGATGATGAGCTTAATGTCTTTCTCAACTTCACATTCGTCGAGGGCGTCCACAATGAGTAGGCATGACGGAGCTTGTGGCATCGCACTCCTGCTAGGTATGAAAGGTTGCAAAATGAGCTTTTCGAATTGCGATGACATTGATCTTTCCGCTATGGCAGGATCTGCGCTGATGGCACTGTAGATATGCTGCGCAGTTGCTGGAATGTACCGGGCCAGCTGAGCCGCTATGGTGGTGAAAAACTTCGAAACACATGCTCGATCAGCTTCACCATTCTTGAAGAAAAAGCTGGCAGCAAGACGACCTCGTCTATCATATGACGATGCTAGTGTACGCGAAATAGTTGACTTTCCGGTACCCGCCATGCCATTAAGCCAGAACAAAGCCTTGGATTGCCGATCATCAGCCCAGTTAGATATTTTAGAGAGTAGTTCAACTCGAGTACCTTCCAAGCATGTAGAATTATGTTCTTCAGCGCGAGAATCAAAAGCGGCCCCGGGAGAAATAGGCAATTCCCTGGCTACCTTCCTTTGGTAATCATAGCGGTCAATTTCCCATAGAAGCCGGCCAAATGCTTTTTTTCTCCCCTCGCCGTAAAGCAACGGGATCTGAACGTCAAAGATGCCGAATAGAGAGTAAGCCATGTCTTCTGCCTTTTTGGTTACACGGCCTTCTATCCACAACATCCGCTCTCCCACACTAAATGTCGATAGATGACTATTTCGAAGGGCTGTGACGGGAATCTTGGTGATTTCGTTCAGCAGTGGCTCTAGTGATGCTTTATCACCCAGCTTTTCCCCATCAGATGAGAAGAATTCTACTGTTGACGGAGCAAGTAGCTCTTGAAGTGTCCAGCCTCGACGGAACCATTTGCTCGCTCGTAGATCCAACATCCAGTCTGCTTGGCATAAGTCATCGACTATGACCTTCTTTGGAACATCTGCCAAGTACACGTAGCATTTAGCGGCATTCTGGTACCAACGGAACATGGAGTTGAGAGATTCTTGAAGCTCGGTGAGGTTTGGTTTGTCGATACAGCAGGTGTCTACCCAGAAATAGTGAAGGCCGTCAGAGGCGGCTTGCTTGCCACAAAACTCAATCTTTCGATATCCCTCTTTGCCTTTAGCTTTTTCCTGCATCACATCTTGCAACGTAACCTCCTGTTCATCTTCTCCCCATGTATGCGAAAGAATTGCGTATGGGGGAATGTTGTCCACAAAGTCTTTAGTCAGGCTCAGAACACCATCTTGGAGTTGGAGCAGCCGCATGGTCGCAGAACGCAGAACCGAATCTGCAATAGAGTGCCGGATCGCCAAAGCTGGGACCCCAGAGTTAGAGGTTGCACGAAGAACTCGTTGTTTCTTTTTTTTTTACTTGTCAGAGTCGATGGCTTAGGCACGGAAGGAGATGATTGAATTTGCCAGGCTGGCACAGTTGCGTGCATGCTGAGGTCACGGGATGTGTGTGTATCAACCCAATGGCGGGGTATATCTGCCTGACCAATTGGATATGCAGGTGTTGCTTTTTACCGGCCCCCGAAACCGCCTTGCGTCTGCCTTGGGGCCATCGTAACGAAGGGAGCGTAGATTTTCTTGAGTCCAATAGGCATCCGACACGTATATCAACCAAATCAACCAACCGTTTCTCATGATGAAGAGTGCCTCATCGAATGCAGTCATCAGTTCGCTTAATATCTTTGCAAAATTCTACGAACGAATTGATAAGCTTCTTACATTGTAAATGCTGTTGAGAAATATTCTTTTCATTGATGTCCATATAGTAATCTGGACAGACATTAAGGCCCAATATTCTCCTCGCGTATTTGAGCTCAAATGTTTGAGAATAATGCCGAAGGGCAAATAAAACCAAATCATACTGGAGTAGTAGGGTAGTAGGCTAAATTCAGACTGCGATGTAACATTTTCGGAACTCTGGTCTCTAACGATAACAGACCATTCCCGGAGTTTCTGCGGTTGATCAAAACAATATCATATTACATTTTCATTATTGTCAATCTGGTAGATAAAGAAAAGTTCCTTTTAGAAATTGGCTGCACTGTGATATTGAGGTTTTCTCAACGTGGTTGCATCTAGCCTTGCGGATAACATCGGTAGAATAACGTAGAGGGTCCGCATGTACTTCCACCCTACCTACGTATTCGAGTTACTTTAGCTGCCCCATAGAATTAGATAGGTCAGGCCGCCCGGCAGCGATTGTACGTCTTGATGGAAAAACACCCCTGGAATTCCTCTTCGTGCATCAGATAACTTGAAGGAAGGACATGTATGTACAGCAATGTCCCTTGCGCCGAGCCTTGAGGCTCTCAGGTGCATAACTTCTAGGTGATCCACGCCGACTGCTGGGCAAGCGCTATATCAGCGACGATGTATAGAAGCTTCTGACCGGAAGAGTTCAATAGTGCAATGCCGTGTAAGAATCCGCATTATTAACCAACCACGAAGGATCATGTGGTCGAATGTTTTGCCTGTTTGCAAGTAACACATCACCAGCCCAGCGATTTTTAGGTCGTTGTTGGCAGAGGAAATTTTTATATTGAGTACGCGAGGATACAACTCGTCGCGCCCTGAAAATCTCTCTAAAATCTCTCTAATATTATATACGATGCAACAACTTAGGGTAGATACAAGTTCTATGCGGCCCAGCTCGTTCCATTGTTTCTGATGATGCCATATTTTACCGTGATCCAGTAGTGTTACCCTAGCATTTCCCTGTGTCGAAATGGCACGCCCTTTGATCGTGTTGTTCAATTTGAATCGCTCGATGACCAAGGTTCCTTGGCAGCATCAGAGCACCGCTTGCGCACAGCAAAAACCGACGTGATATGACCTACAGCCCACCAGCCAAACAGAACCGGCAACGCCACTCGGAGCTGGCTGCCACACCCCGACCAGATGTGAATCATCAACGTGTATACTCCGCTAGAGGGGAGAGCATAGCCAATCTTGTACCATGCAGACATGATCTCGTATGGAAACACCGTGCTGGCGACGTTGGTGATGATCCAAGGGAAGACGAAGAAGGGCGAGAACTGCATCGGTATGTAGCAGGCGATCAGGGTCTCCATGACCTGCCAGTGGATATCCATCAGGAGCCAGTAGAGCATCCAGGATTTGCAAAAGACGGCCCCGTTGATATCCCAACTCTCTCGGTATGCATAGATGTAAGCAGACATGGACAGGCCGCTGATGAGGGTGTATATTTTGCCAGTACAGAATCGAAATACCCAGGCGTCACGTACTGATGCTGTGGAAAAGAAGTTCAGTTTCAAACTAATTCCATTCAAAGCTAAGATGAAAAAGAACTGGGCTAATGGGGGTATGACCATGTTGACGGTATTGTAGAAGGATCGGTTGGGCTGAGGAGTAGGCTGGATCAGATCCGCTGTCGTTCCGATGGGGTTGGGGTAGGTTTTAATCGTGGGGAGGAGAACGTTGGAAGTGTTGAGGCTCATGAGTGCACTCTTGGCACTGGAAGATTCGTAAAATGATGCGGCAGTCGCTTTGACAAGTGCGTTGATGCCCGGTAGAAGGATAGAGTCGGCAATATTGGGATGGCGGGCTTGGTTGTAAATATAAGTCGCAGCGGCGGCTGGGTCGTACTCGTCTATACTCATGGAGCCATTCATGATTCCGTAGAATCTATTGGATGAGCCGCTGTTGATAACAAGGGCAGCCCAGTAGTCGGCTTTGCAGACAGAGTTCCGAATCGAATCGAGGTCGGGGTAGTCTTGGCTTGAACCAATCTTAACAGTCGGGAGGTGATAGCGTCCGTCAAATTGAGAGGACGCGAGAGTTAATGCAGTTCCAATGTCGCCATCATCCAGGTTGATTGCCAAGATATCAAGATTGCCGTATCGAGATGCTTGATGGAAGGCAGTGCCGTATAGATAGCACATACCTGCGAGGAGGAGCAACTGGATATTCACCGCAGTCATGATGGATGCGATGAACAGGGCAGGCGTGAAGGGCCCACGACTCTTAGATGGTTCCGAAGTCATTGTTGGATAGTTCGGTAAGGCAATATTTTCTGAATCCAAGGAAGAGCCTCTGATATGGCTGTGAAGAGAAGAATGAAAGCAGAACTACAGCCGGGGAGAACAAGCTGTAGCAGGGCATGTCTCAATAAATACATATTTTTTCATGGCAGAAATGGCAAGGCTTCCTTTTAAATATATCTGTAAATACATGCATTTATTCATGAGTTGCCCCTGTCAGTTTAGGGGATTTGTGACATGAAATTGTATTCAAGATTCACGAATCAGGAATACCTGGCGGGGGGGGCTCCTCTTCTAGAAGACCCACAGCCGAAATCATTAGCTACTAGCCGTGCCCCCAACTTTTCTGGTCCCCAAGCACTCCAAATTCCTTTCCTACTTGAGCCAACTATCTACATGTAGGTAGTATATTTATCGACCCTTTACTCCATTTTCTTGGGCAATGAACGAGGCTGGTCCGGCCCCTATAAACGACTGAAGTAGCTCAATTGTCGTCGATTTACCCACAATTGGTGCATAATTTTGAGATCCAGGAAATATCTATTACATCCTTCGTCAAAACAGTGATAGCTGTATATTTACTGAGCACCAAACTACATCTTTCTAGATCCACATGCATAATTTAGCTTTCAATCACATATGGGATGTTCTAGAATCACCTAAACATGCGTTGTGGTGGTGGAACGCCAAGCTCATGTGTGAATCCATGAGTTCCAGAAGCTCCCATGGGCCATACCGAATGGCGGCATCTGCGCGACTGGCCGTCACCAAGCTTTTAACTGAGTAGCTATTCTTCAAAATTGCCATGCTAGGTTTGAGTTTACAATTGCTACACCGCTTCTCAGGTTCCTTCAGGCTCTGACTTGATTCGATTCATGACTTAGGTCTAATGTTCATTGGCCTTTATCCTCTCCTTCCCTGCAAACTCACTACGACAGGTGGTGTCTCGCTCAGCTGACCAGGAACATGTGAACACGTATGTACAGGAGGCCAAGGAACAGGCTGTTGTACCTCTTTATTAAAAACTCGATGCAAATGACTGACCTAAAAATTCCTGCTACATGGATTCTGTCACAAAATGAAACACACACGTGAACAAGATTTACTACCACCTCGAATTTCTTTGATAAGGGGCTTGACGTAAATATTGCATCTTTTCTTCTGGGCGGATTCAACTACTCTCCTTAAAGTTCGTGCTCTCTAGGCTGCTCTTGAGGTCGCTCATCCCGTGGCCCGGCCGACTTAGTGACCAAGTCAACTATATACGCGGCCTGCACATAAAAGGTCCAAGAAGATGCTAGAGGAACAATTACTTAGACTTGTAGATTAGATGCGCATGTACAGCGGGGCAGGACCTTGGTCGGCAAAGCTTTCAAGAAGTTTGTCGATTGAGTGAACTACCCATGAAAGCCACAAGGTTTTAATGGCAAAAGAAATCATTGGGAGTCTATAACCTCCGTCTCTACGTCTAAATCATCTGCTTCATCAGGTCCATCGTCTTCTGATTCTTCCTCAACAACGAGGAACGGAAACTGGCCGACAAATGGTACGAGAGAGTTTGGGATTTCTGAATCATCCGAATCACACTCCATTTGTCTACCGGCCTCCTCTTCGTCGCTAGCTTCAGTAACAACACGAAGATAGCCTTGAACAAGTTAATGACCAAAGCTCCCAAAAAAACGTGGGGAAAAAGGACAAACCGTCTTCAGCCAACTCAACCTCAGGATTGCGGTGCAGGAAGTTGGCAACAAAGTCCTTTTCCAGGGGCGCGGTATCTCCATTCAAGCTCAGATAACAATAGACGAAATCCACGAGATCCATTGGTGTCATGGGAGATTTGGCAGTCTCCTCCTCTTTCAAAATGTGGCCAACGAAGCGGCTTTCGTCCTGTCGCGGCACGCGGCTTCGATTCTTGCGAGGAATCTTGTGCCTAATAGTTGAATCTCGAAGGCCGGCTCGTATTTCGGCCACGGGCACCTTCCAGCGGCGTGATGCGAAGTCTTCCGACACCCCAAACTGCACATTGGTGACTGCGGTTTGAATCCTTTCCGCGCGGGTAAGAACCATGATCGAGAATTCAGGTGGAATTTAATGATATACGGGTGTGGCCTTGGGATGTACTCGAATGCGCACCGGGACTCACGGTGAGGATGTTGCCATTGAATGTTGGATGTTCTGACGCGTCGCGTCCCAGCGCACGGCCCATTGTTGTTTTGGGATGTGAGTAGCGGACAATCAAGGTCTTTTGCGTCATTGACTTAACCACTGTATTCGACACTTATCTAAACGATGATGTTATTACTAAATGTTTGAATAAATATTCAAGTCATTTTATAGAATCTAGAACTATTGGGTTGTTTGATCATTATGCCGAGATGTGCAATTGTTTCTTTTCGTCTTACCCAACCATTTATAGTACCTAGTATCAGTCCGTTGCGGGATTGGCTTGATGGACGATTCAAGAGACAGCGAGGAATAAGGCGAATTAGCTTAATTAGAGAGAAAGCACATTTTAAATTTTTGAATTAACAATTAAGGATCTGTACTCTTAGCTACGGTCTGTAGCTGGATATATCGCGTGGCTATAGGGTAGGTAATTCCGTAACCTGCACTACATCACCCATTCAACTACATTGCTACAGGTTGAACCATTAAGGTAAACTCCAAGTATGCTAGATGATTTTGGCGTATTTGTACCGTTATCCTACAAATAGTATAATTATACTTCCGATCCCGGAAGCGCGAGAGCCAGGCGACCATGCCATAACGCCTGAACTCCGCACCTAACACGACTGATCTCTTTACATTGCTCCGCTGGAGGGATGTAGAGCCCGTTACTTTTTTCCTATTCAAGGTCCCCATGCGATTGTACTTAGCGTCGTAAATGATGAGTGTTTGGTGTCGTCGCCTCTTAGCAATAATGATCGGTTTGGGTGTGGCAGTGATCTTTGTGCCCGTGCCATTTGCGGAAGCGAAGAGCTTGAAGACATATCCCTCCCACATGTCAATCAACTATACTGGCTTTGGGCTGATATTCTCATTCCTTCCCGAGGGCAAGTGTTTAACTGGGCAGGTAGCTATTTAATCGTGAAAGCGAAGAACGTCGAAAAGTTTGAGATTGATCAGAGGACTGCGAAGATCCCCATTCTCGAGTGCGTCAACGCTGTTGCACGAGCTCAGCATGAGAGGCTTGGAGGTTCGAGATTAAGATAATATAACAATGTGATTGGTTTCGAGATTCCAATTGGAACATGGTCCGTGTTAGGATGGCATATCAAGGTACCGTAGCACGTGTAGCTCGGATATTCATGCCGTAGTATTCCACGAGATCTCATGGAAGCCGTAGTGGAGGCACGGTAAATCCTCCGTGATCGGGGTTCTGTTCGGTATTTAGATCCGTTTCCGTTGCTAGACTCACCACTGCTTGCTGAATCGGCATCCTATGTAAGATTTATGGACCGAAGCCGCTGACCAGCATCTGTTTCGCAGGCTTGGTGGTGGGTAAATCGGTTAGCCCTCGTCAGGTGGGCCACATATTCGACTTCCAAATCGGCCCTTCCGACTCTCAGTTTCGGTAGTCTTCCTCTATAAAACAGGCGGATGTCTCACCTTCCTAGATCTATGTACATCAACACATAGCATCCACACCTTAATTGTAATTCCGAGAACTTCGATATTACTGCTCAAGATGCGAATTATTGACGTTACTGCATACACTTATGATGCCAATTTCCAATTTGGCTCGTACACCATGTCCGGCGGCAGAAAGGCCAATGGATATCCATCGATCGTCGTCCGCCTTCTTACGGATGATGGTATCGAAGGATGGTCTGAGAGCGCACCGCTAGGCAGTGACTATCTACCCAGTACTTTCACTGGAGAGGTTGCTGCATTGAAGGAGCTTGCTCCACATGTTCTTGGGTTGGACCCAAGGTCCCCAGCTGCTATTGTTCAGAAGATGGATAGCATTATGCTTTCCGGAAACGCTGCCAAGGCTCTTATCGATTTCGCCTGCTGGGATATCTTTGGCAAATCTGTCGGCTTGCCAACCTACAGCCTGTTTGGTGGTGCCCTCTGCCATTCTCTCCCCGCTTTTACAGTAATTGGCCTAGGAAGCCCAGAAACTGGCGTTGAGAAGGCTCTAGCGGAGTACGAGAGGGGAGTCACCGCTCTGCAACTCAAGATCGGAGATGATCCGGTCAACGATGCGCAACGAATCAGAGCCATCCACAAGGCACTTTCATCCAACGTTGTGTGCTTCGCCGATGCCAACTGTGGATGGAACCTGGAGCAGGCCCTGATATACACTCGCACTTTGGGGCAGGATATCTGCATACCACTGGAGCAGCCTTGCCGCACATTGGCTGATTGTATCGAGGTTGGCAAACGTTCAGGGCTGCCTCTTATTGTTGATGAATGTGTTGTGACAATGGCCGACCTTGTGGTGGCGCACGCTGGTGGCGCCACAGGCATCAACCTCAAGCCATCTCGGGTTGGTGGCTTCACCAAAGCCAGAGTCATACGTGATGCTGCTGTCGCGCTGGGGATGAATATCACAGTTGATGATACATGGGGCTGCTCGTTATTGACGGCACAGAATGTGGTATTTGCCGTATCTACGCCGGCTAATAGGCTGCGTGCTGTTGATGCTTACGCTGAATGGACAGAACCTATGATTGCAGAATGTCCACGGATGGGGAAGGATGGCCGACTCCAGCCTACCGAGTTGCCTGGGAACGGTTATGGGCCTATCAACATTGAGATGTTGGGCGAACCACTGTTCAACCTGAAAGCCTAAGGAGTGTACAGAATACGCCTAGTAAAGAGACTGAGATATAATCATCTTGTAGGTAGCCTATATAGTTTGCTTCTTGAAAACTTTAAATTAACTTCTTCTCTGGTCTAATGAGTAGCATGTATACATAAAAAGACGGCGTCGTTCTAGTGAGCTGGCCACAGGTCGCTTCCGAGCTTCTTGGTTGTTATCGTAGGCTTGTAGAGGGTTGTGGTAACTAAGTGCAGTACAGTGGACAGTTCTTTGGGGAAATTGACTTAAGTTTGCTTAATAAGCGCGCATTCTTCCACAACCTCCAATATCGGAGTGCCTCACTTAGTCAGATGCATTAGCAATTGCAACATCGGATAACGAAACCGATCATTAGGTAACTTAATTCCGGAACAGCCGTAGTCTGCCAAGGGTTCAAGGTTCAGTCCGGGTCGTCGGATAACAAAAATACGAGAGATCGATCCAAGCTCGATGAAAAATGGCTTTTCGTGGAGTTCCCGTGAAGTTTCCTGACAAGCCCTGCTTGAATTAAGCAAGTGGAGAAACGGAGACGTTAGAGGCAATCTAAACCCTCAAATTGCCTGTTCCAGCTTTTGATACGCGACGGCATGGTCCACTAAATACCCGTTTCGGTTTTAAATAAGCGACCAGGGATCAGGGTTTTGGACCGGCGTTACTTCCCGTGGTCGTTGGATCTGTTTCCAAACAAGTTTGTCTCTCATCTATCATATCTTCGCTAATATAAGTGATATCTGGTTTCGCGCAAGTCCAAATCAACGACATGTACAGTGACAAGAAGTTGTATGACTTAGAATTTCGAGTGTTGAACATAACGGAGCAAAATGGTCTAAATCGGATGAGCAAGGTACCGCTATGGAGGCTTATGGTACACCATGCTACACAAGAACGAATGGGAGCTCAAATCCTTGCCTCCCATATTCAACCCATCCATGGCCGTTGACGTCTTCCGAAGTCGTGGTGTCACTCTCTCGGGCTGCATTATGGTACCTCCAATTTCTCGACAAAAAGTCCGCCGTCTTGCTCAAGATATCGGACCTCCACCAAGAATTGTAGTTTCTCCTCAGTCTGCCGACAATGAGTCGCTGATGGTACGGGAGTATTGAAGACATGCCGGCCACGAACAAGGGCCAGCATAAGATATTATTGGCTGGGGATGCCAAGGGTAGTGTGTTCAGTATGGAGATGAACTGCTCTATGAGGTTTTGGACTGCCGCGGACGAATCTGGCAGGCTGGGATTTAAAGTCTTCTTGATATATATCAGGCATGTAAGGCGATATAGCTCTGATGTTAATTCGTCTGTGTAGTCATTTTCGGTGTTTTGACCGGAATATATGGGTTGCTCATGGAGTTGAGCCTCGAGAATCTTCAACTTTGTTTCAATAGCCTGGTCGCCACTGCTCTTGAGGATCGATATCTGTAGGATGGCTCGGAATACCCTGCGGCACCGTAGTCCCAAAAGCATGCCCTGGCAGTGATCCTCTGAGAGGAGTGGAGAAGTAAAGATCTTCGAGGTTACCTGTAGAGGTAAGCTGTGTCCATGGGAAAATGCCGTCAACGTAAAGATGTAGTAGAAGACTTCGAACATTAGCCCCTGTAGATGTGGATCAAAAACGGTACTGCCATCACTACAGTTGTGACACAGAGCTGCCGCTGCGTTTAAGTGAGGGATTATTCTAGCTGGAGCAGAGAAGTTGACGATCTGGTGAAGACTTTCATGAGCTAGGTCACAAGTAATTATTGAATTAACTTACTTCATGGACACAAAGTAGGATAATGGCTAAGAGAAGATCCTCTAGTGAATGTCAGTGTAGATCCTCTAGATGGAATGAATAATAACTGAAGATCGAGTTACCTCTGCGAGTTTGCGCGTTCTGAGAGCCAGAGGAGGAAGCTTGGCTGCTTATTGATGATCGAATACCAGCTACGGCTTGCCCATAAAACCCGCAGGTCAAGCTAGTCATTTCAGAGCTGGCTGGTTGGTATTTGCTCAGATCTCCAGCGGCGACGGCCAGTATACAATTGAGAACCGCAGGACACCGTATGGCGACTGGGATGACGAGCTTGGAACTCCCATCGGCGTTCCCGACCGACGTCAACCATAAAGGGCCGTTAGCATCGAAATGGGACAATAATCTCTCCTGAACCGGTGCTGTTGGTGTGACGAAAACGCTTACAAGGAGGCCCATCGCTTGGGGCAGGGCGAAGTCGTTGTTTTGTCGAGAGTCTCGGCGGGCAGCCGAAGGACCACGAGGTTCCCGAGACCAATTACACGGTAAATTCCTTGCTATACATGCAGAACAGCAAGGACGCTGCTCGTTGCATTTTTTCTTGCGTTGACGGCATTGCCGACAGCCAGCTCGTGAACGTGTAGAACAAGGTTGAGAAGGTTGTGTAATATTAGTATCCGGTGCCAATATTAAAGGTTCCATAGTGTTTTGTTCCAGTCGAATTGCTTGAACTCGACAAGTACAAGGCAGAGAAGGAATTGCGGGGTCATGGACTGGACGAAGAGGCGATGTCGGCAACCTAAAGGGAATCACGTGATTGTTCTGGTTGAATATTGGTCACGTATCGGACGTGCCGGGGAAAGGGATTGAGCTAGCATTAGCTGAACAAGTATCACTTGAATCCTCAAACATCCCTTTATCATAATCTACCCGAGAAGGGAGTGTAAAAAGATGAAAAATTATAAAGATCTCCCGGAGCTCCCGAGCCCCCTCATCACCTCCCTCTCAAGATAATATCACTATTATGTGGTCATTTTCTCAATTTTTCCTTCTGCTATCTATATGTCATCTTCTATATTGCCAATCGTGATCACGAGATCTCTAGATAGTGATTTAAGAATCGTCTTGGTTCTAGAGCTAGTTTCAGCTCTAGACAGTAAGCGGCAACTGAGAGGTCTCAAACCGACTCCTGTTTCGTGGGTATCGTGGAAACTGCCTTGATCAAGCGACCAATTTTCAAAAGTAGCCTTTCCTCCTCGTTAACATGAGGGAAATTGAGCCAGATTATAGTCACCAAAGCGATCAGAGCTAGGATGATGGGCTGCAGTACGCCCACGCCCGCATGTGAGGCGATGGCACCAATAATAAAAGGGAAGATTGTTCCGCCAGTCCCCCCAATTGCCATCGCGAAACCAATAGCGCTGACGTGAATGCGCTGTGGGAGCAGTTTTGCCGTAACCATAACAGCCCCAGGAAATAGAGGCCCTAAGAAAACCCCTAGAAATGCCACACTGACTGCAGATACGACGAAGTTTGGCACCAGCCAGAAAAGCAACTGAAAAGTGACTGCAAATGCAAGGTAGACTGTGATGCAGAGGCGCTCACCAAACCGTTCTGTCACAAAGCCGAGACCTGCTCTCCCCACCGTCATACCTGCCCAGAAAGCAGTACCAGAGACTCCGGAAGCATATCTCGAAGCGTTTCGGACTCGTAGCATAAAGGTTACAACCCACCCGCCGATACCAACTGTGAGGCAGAAAATGAGTTCGTAGTCGCAAAGGAGGAGTCTAGGAAACACATACCTTCTGCGCCCATATAGGCAAAAAAGAATGCTGCACAGAGCCATGTCACCTTGGATTTGAGCGCTTCACGGAGGCCAACTCCGCCCTTTTCTGACTCGTCCTGGTGGTTCATCCGATGCACGGCCCCGGTTCTATGCCAGAATGTGGTGAGAAGACCAACCCATTCTATTACTGACAGTCCGACCTAAAATGGTGAGTGATACTTTCCATCAATGTGCTTAGGGCTGAATCTTACCATGACGTAGTAGAAGGTATACCAGGGCAGCTTTGCTGAAACCACAAAGCTGGTTGCAATCATAGGCGCAAGTAAAGCACCGACTGAATAACAAGCATGCATAAACCCCTGAATTGTGTTTGCCTTTCTCATAACACCAACCCATGCGCAGAAGCAGGCATCACATGCTCCATTACCGAAACCACTAAATATATTGATGATAATTAGTACGGGCCAAGGTGGGTGTATCGCCAAGACAGCGTAGGTGATGATATGACATATCGGCGCAATAAAGGCAATTCCTCTCTGCCCCAATTTCATGTGGATAGTCGCATTGGTAAAAGCTGCGAGAGAGTAGCCCACGAATGGTGTCAAGAAAACCAGCGACACAGTGGTATAGCTAAGGTTGTAATATTCTTCCAACTGACTATGTTAGTTTTTATCTGGAACTTGCCGTGAATTACCATATGCAACCTACATATGGGATCAAAGCCTATGGATTCTTGTTAACAAGGCCATCTCGAGTGATTAAAACTGAATGCACGCACGCCAACAGCGCCATCGTTCATCCCGGCGATGATGAAGGACAGAAACGCAAAGCCCAGCCTTCCTACATTGGTAAAAGGCTTGTTCCAATGCTCGGCCTCATTTTTTCCTTCAGCGATATCTCTGTGCTCGGTGGATGCATCATGCATTTCAACGCTTGATGCTATGACATCTGAACAGCCGTTTTGCTGTTTTTCCGTGCCGGAAGTCTCGTGCTTTTCATTGTCCTCGGACCGCATTTTGACGTAATGATGTCCAAGATATTGAGTTTGCTGATGACGGAGAAATAGAAAACAGGTGGAACATCAGAACGACGCAGCCCAAGTATATAGAAATGTGTCTGACCCTTATGTTCCGCACAAGCGGTCTGCTCGCATGGTGGTATTGCCAAGTCTCACCAACATGAAAGGCTAGAGTGTGACTTGAGCCCGAAATCGCGACCGGAACCCACCATTAGACACGAATTTTCCCAACAGATCCACTACTTTGCGTTTCATGACATCTTCCAGTTTAATGAATTGTAAAGACATCATGGATGTTTAACTTGGGATCCGTCGACCTAATTTTGTTGGCCAGGGAGAAGCGAGAAGGAGTCTTCGTGTTGTTAGAGGCCCATAATAAAATCTCTAGCGTCGCTTATTTAAAGCTGAAAGAGGTTAGACAATATTGGAAACCTGACTACGATCTACGTAGTATTATCACGGAGTCCTTCGTATACTTCTAGAACCCCTTGCCATTTAAAAGAGAGAAGCTTGATGGGACATAGAAATCCTCTCTTCTCGAAATATTATACTAATCAGAATATGAAAATGTATAGTAGTAGTATGTATTAAGCGAGAAGAGGCCTGGTCGTAGTTCCAGTTGAGCTAGTCGCACGATTCAAATTGTAAACAGTGGTCTCATATAATATAACTGTGTTACAAAAGACTTTTCACCAATTGTCTACGAGGACATAGCTCTTCACTATTCAAGTTGAAATCATAATGTAACAACAGGCTCTACAAGTCCAACTACAAATTAATACAATTTTGCTTAACGATTGTTTGATTCCAGTTGTAATAGAACAAGAGTAGAGCATTCGCCGTCAACTCCAAATCCTCGAGACTGTACTTCTTATTGGCAAATGCTCTAACTCGTTTTCATCACAGAAGAAATTTATCATTACTCAAGTGGTTCCCACATTACAAAACAGTCGCTGTTGCTTAATCATGAAAAGGCCACGGTAAGGCGGTCCGACAGAGAATAACCAGGCCCCGTAAGGGAAGCCTACTGGATGAATGCTACTCCCAACACTGAAGTTTGAAAAGTACCTGCGATGATATGAACTCCACACCTGCTGCACGGAATCGGTCCGTCCTCTGACGAAGTCCGCATATCGGGACACACCGACACGTCACATGTCCTTGCTCAGACAAAATAGCAAATTACTTCTAGTCTGGCTTGTCCTCTGAACTTACTAATGAACGAAACAGGGGGCACTGGCTACTGAATGCAACTTGGCCTGACTCAAATCTTCTCAAGGCACATCCCCAGTCTCACATATTCTTTGCTTGCCTGAGTACCAAAATAATCAGCGATGGCAGTGAAAGACAAAAGTGTGAGAGAGCTGGACAAAGCCAAATCGTTGGCTCATGTGCCATGGTGTGACGAGTACGAGAAGATGATATCAGGCATGCTGTAAGGGCTGTCACTCGCACGTAGTATTGATCTGGAGTTCTTACATTGTGTTAGATACGACGCCGGTGCTTCAGAGCTCGCGGTTGCCCGATTCAAGGCGCGCAAATGGACCATGCACTACAACAGCTTTTTCCCCGAAGACGCACGAAATGCCGAGGAGGTCTCCCAAGCGCGTCGGAAGCTTCTGGGCGGAATCATTGGCGAAATCGATGGAGACGATATTTGCATCGAACCTCCATTCTCGATTGATTACGGCTGCAGTATCAAGTTTGGAAAACGGTTCTACGCTAACTTCAATCTTTGTATCCTGGATTGCGCCATAATAACAATTGGTGATCGTGTCATGCTGGGCCCCAATGTGTCGATATTTGGAGCAACACATGAGACCGACGTTCAAAGCCGACGTGAAGGTGTGGAGTTTGCAAGGCCTGTGACGATAGGAGATGATTGCTGGATCGGCGGACATTCAGTTATACTTCCCGGGGTCACAATTGGAAAAGGCTGTACTGTTGCTGCAGGTTCCATTGTGACAAAGGATGTGCCTGACTGGAGTGTGGTAATGGGTCAACCGGCCAAGGTGGTCAGAACGGTCCAAGCTATAGACTAATCTGGGGACTTTACCTAGCATAACAGTGAGAAGCGCACCGGCATAAGTTTCATGAGCATACCAAGGAGCTTGGAGGGCTGAGAGTACACCAAGGGCAACAAAAGACCTCGAGGTCGCCAAAACGCGATGGATATAGCATGCCTGAGTGATAGTTCCAACAGAGGGTAAAACATTGACGCAGATGACAATATGAACGTGATTCAAAAACTAATGATGGCAGATGATCATATCCAATAACCTGCTGAATACACATCAAACGAGAAGGCGTTGTGTGCATGTTGCCTGACTTGCGCGGACGAACCTGAATTCAAGTGTAATAGTTATTGCTCCAAATAATGTAGAACTATTCGCAGGTACTGTTTCACCCCTGTCTACAGCTGGCATTGGCGTTATTTAGGTTAGTATACTATATCAACCGGAACCTGCAAAAGTCGAGTATAAGGCAAGCAAGTGGTCACACATATGTTGTGATTATAACGAACTGAGCTATTCAACAGATGGACTGTCAATTGGATGTAGAGCCCCTCGATGCCTAGGCTACCACTGTCATCGAGAGGTGGAAGGATCACATGTCATCCTTTTGGCCTATGATGTCAAACCCCAACAACATCCGTCAAAGCCTTCATCAGGGTAGCTTTAGCCGTAGTCCTTCAGCCCTTTAGCAAGTCTGGAGGAACACAGCTGAGTTCGTGGCGCAGTTGCAGTCTACATATCCACAGGCCTGCAAGAAATAAATCAGTCTACAACCCACGTAAGTCAAACAGGTAAGGGGTGCAAATCTACCTCGGCATGTACGCCCCAGGTACCAGACCTGCCATCGCCGCAGCCGGATGGGAATTGATATGGGACAGAACAATCAATCTGGTTGCAGAAAAAGTCGGCACTACACTTGACCGCCGCCACGGTGCTCACCATGGACAACGCGGCGAGCGCGGTGTAAATGATTCCGTTGGCGTGCATGTTGTAGGAAATGGCTGATTATTGCGAGTTGTATTTTCAACAAAGCTAGCAATTGTAATGGTGTATAAGTTGAGTGAGAGCGAACTACAACAGCCTTACAATAAGCTTGGCAGCATTTATACTATTTCCCCTTGCCACAATCCGTAGCTGTGTAAGCCCAACAACATCAGTCCACTAAGCGGCTTTAGCATCTATTTACTACCTACCTTCTTGGGTAATATGACATACAGGAGGATCAATGCTACACAAAATGGCCGACAATCCTATTTGGTACTCAGAACTAAGATGGCAGGCCAGGTATCCATGTCGTCTCAAGAACACTTCAGCCAATATTCCGTACCAGCAACTCGATTTAACTTCCAATACCAAATATGGCCTTCAGGGATAGATGACAAAACCATATGATTAGCTGCTGCAGTCCCATCCCTGACTTGCTTGACTAGCCTGTTTGAAACAGCTCACCGATACAGTGATCCCTCGGAAACATATGCAACATCGGTCATGGGCGCAATCGAACGTCGATCATTGGACCAATCTTCATCTGGTTCTGAAACACTACTTGGAGGTGGCGATTCCCCGCATCTTCAACTGCCTTATCAAGCAGGGGTTCAAGAGGTTTTAACCTGTCATAAAGCAACTTTCCATCACAACATACAAAGTATTGGGCACGGATTTCAATTCTTGTGAACGAGGATGTACTAAGAGCTATGAAATTATGGCTTGTCTCTTCAACAGATATAAATCCCGAGAGTAAGTGAAACTGAACCATCCCTGCCAGCAGAAGTGAGGTAAGCGCAACTCAGCTAACCCCCGTCGACACAGCTGACATCGACGATGCTTGACTGTTGAGCGTAAGCGGCACTTGACGGCAACTATCCCTGTTAGAATAGGGTCTAGAGCTAATGGGGAGAAGCAATCCCTGCCACACAACTTGAGGCTTTAGCCTGCTAGCTCTCGACTACCAAATAGAAAGAGGCCGCCAACTGCTCCTCTCCATACATAGTAAGTTGGAAAAATCGTTCAATGATCTCTTTTCAAAACCATCCTAGGTGTTGACAGCTCTACCATGAGGCGTAGAAGCTAATGAAACAAATCATGAAAATGAACACCTCTTTTTAAAATACTAGAAAATGAACCACGATCCGACAGAGCAGAGATGGCAATGTAAATTCAAAGCAAAGGTTATAAACTGGTACGAATACTACGATTAGGCTCTTAATCAGCGATCTTAATTCTGTAGTTCTTGTTGTGAGCGTCTACTTTCGAGCCTCTCAGACAATGTGACATGGCTTAACGATCAAGCATTGGTTATATAGTTGATTTGATCCTTTGTGTCATATATTCTGTGATGGATGTGTAGATTAGTTGTATGTAGGGCAGTACTCTTGGTCTTTAAATTGGCAAGTCCTTTATCTATGAATAGGTAGAGGGTATCATCCCAGGCAATAACTTCTCAAACACCATCCGACCACAACATGTTGGGAAGGCTAAAAGAACTTGCTAGTAAGGTCGATAGCAATGAATTATGGTCAAGTACTCTTGTACATGATAAATATTGAGAATGAGAAAAGCGTTTGGACTTTGGCAGACAACTGGTCATTTATTTACCAGACTGTGGCCACGTGAGAGCAGACCTTTCTGCAAAGTCTTTAGCCATATGGTTTCTAAAATATACTGCTGAGACATTTCAATGAACGTAGAAATTACAGGGAGCATATCTCCCATTAAATTATCCATGAAAAATAACAAGGAAGTTTCAATATTGGAAATCGAGATTACAAGACGATTGTTACAAACTAAAAAGCCATCCTCCAGCGCGGGAAACGAACCTGTAGAATCAGTGTTTTTCCTATTATACTACCCAATTCAGTTAGAAAGCTTCTCAACTTCGGCAAGCAGCGTTTTTGCTGCTAGCTTGCCAAGGTTGTTTGATGCCAGCGGCGAATCGCCAGTCAAAACAAGCCGATCTTGGTGCGTCGCTCCGGTGATGTCTTTATTAAGGGGCGTAACACCAAGCTTGCGAAGTCGCTCGCCCACAAACCAAGCCATCTTGCCGGGAATGTACCCAATATCGACGTTGGCCTCTTTGTCCAAGGAATCGGGGAAGACGTCGATCGAATACCCGTCATATATGAACTTACTGCCCTTGGGCTTACCCACATCGGCGGCGAGCATGCTGGCAGGGCCGTGGCACAAGGTGATGAAGAAGCGCTTATTGTCATGGGCCCAGCGGAGGACATTGCCAACGGTTTCCGAGAACGGCACGCCGTTCAACACCCCATGCCCGCCGGGGACGAAGACGGCGAGGTATTCGGTGTCCTTGGTGAAGCCCTTGCCCCAAACATCTTGAAGGTTGAGCGGGCTACGGATCTTCTCTTTGTACTTCTCAAAGATCTGCTTGACAGCCGCGTCTTCTTGTGGGAAGGCCCACATCTCCAGCTTGACGGGGTCTCCCGAGAGTGTCGCGATGTCAATGTCAAAGCCCGCGGCATCGAGGTGGATCATCGGCAGAAGCATTTCCACAGGATGATTCCCCGTGGAGAAGAACTCGCCTCCGGCCATTTTGAGGTACCGCTCCTGAGTTCCGATAAGGAGAACCTTCCACTTGCCGCCTTTATAGGCATTGGGGTAGTTTGCTCCATCAAAGTCGGTCTTTGGCGAGACATACTTGGTCAGGGAGAAAGGCGAAGGAAAAAAGGCATTGGCCTCGGCCTGGTCTGGGACAGGAGCTTTGTCTGAGGTACCGGACATTGGATGAATCGCAGCTTTCGCTGAGGCTTTATTGACAAGGTGAGAGACAATATGCAATGTTTTCGGTTATGGCTGAATGTGAATGATGTGTGAACATGACTGGTTTCAAGTGACGGTATTTATACTACCTATCGGTGAATTTTGAGTTTGATCGGGGTGATCATCCAGCTATGATCAGCCAGGTAAAGGGAAAGTGTATCTGAACTAAGCAAGCCACTTGAACTCAACTGTTCCGAGACCACCGATGGTATCGCACATCAGTCCCGGAAATTCTGTATGGCGATGCATATTCTAGCATCACGTAAGGCTGCTAGCTTTGTTGTCAAACTTGGAAAACAAACCAAACCACATGACAGACAGGGACCGCAATACGAACAACCAGGGGTTATACGTTTAAAAGCGCGGCCCTTGACCATTGAGCACGGCTACGGCCCTACTACATATCTAGGTACATTACCGAGCTAAGTCTCCGTCAACGCCAAAGTCGGGACCGAACCGTGCTGCGGGCTTACCGAGCTGTTGGCCAGTTTCATACTGGCCATACATACCACCTCCTTTCATACACGAACAAGAAAGCAAATTGAATCGATATAATAAGACAACAGTTAAGATTCTAGATTCAGCTAACCTAGGATCTCAATATCACAACCAAGCTCCCCTCCCCTCTAATAAATCTTTGACTACAACAAGTCCAGTCACGACTATTAGCCCCAAATAAAGCGATTCCTAATGAATGGGTAGCTACTATTCTTACTCCCCCAAAACGTAGTTAGACAGCATTCTCCATGGATATAGTTTTGTCTTCCGCTATGATAGCAACAAGGAGCAGGAGAGTTATAACCAGAGCCACCACTGATGAGTGAGGGCGGCTTGCGCCACCACGAGGACCAGCGGCACCGCCGCACCTAGGGAAAGGGTCGTTTTGTCCTAATCGTAGGAAGGGTGACGAACAGCTATAGACTTGGCCTTCTGATTGCTCCATTCTTCCCCGTATCGGAGTTTAGGTATCCCGTTTGCCCATCCCATTGTGGGAATGACCACGGCGTGGAGGAGGCTTGTCTTGCCTAATGGACCCAGGCCCTCCAGGCATAGTCGGGCGATCCCGTTTGCCCATCCCATTGTGGGAATGGCCACGGCGTGGAGGAGGCTTGTCTTGCCTAATGGACCCAGGCCCTCCAGGCATAGTCGGGCGATCCCGTTTGCCCATCCCATTGTGGGAATGGCCACGGCGTGGAGGAGGCTTGTCTTGCCTAATGGACCCAGGCCCTCCAGGCATAGTCGGGCGGTCTCGTTTGCCGATCCTATTGTGGGAATGGGGACGAGTAGCTGGGGTTGCCTCCTTTCTGATTCCGGTACCATTAGCTCCAGGCATAGCATGGCGGTTTCG